>CM067499.1:20106576-20133794 GCA_034552555.1 Semaprochilodus insignis
ACTAGTCATACAACTAAGGACAAAATAATTGTAAAAATGTTACAGTACCTTTTTAAATACAGGAAAACCAGCATGTATTGTGAGCAGTATGTATTACTGCACACCTGGCTGCTGTTTTTGCTGGTTCCAACTGCAACAGAATTGTGCTGGGTGACCTTGCTTTAATTAACTGCAGTGTTCCGGCTCGGAGGCGGTTAAACTTGCTCAGTCAGCCTGATTTCTAAGCAGCCTATTTGTGTGTTTTTTACTTATATACATCACTTATATACCCCTTATAAAACTTTCTTTTGTTCAGTGTGACTGAGCTAAACTGCAGCATCATGGCTTTGCTCCCCCAGGGCTTTGTGTTCTATGCATCTTTTAGGTCACAGTGACTCAAGTGAGGGTTTCATCGTTTACTGTAATGGGAGCTTACAGTAATAGTATATTACCCGCCGGCAGTATTCCCGCTCTGCTTTCCGGGAACAGCGTATGCTGGAGGAGCTGTAAAAACTCATTGCATCATGGAGCGTAGTTAGTAGGCCTGCAGCTGCTCAATGAGCTCCATTGATTTCTCCTGTCTGATTTTATTGCATAATGAATAGACGGCATGATGTTCGCTTACTTAAGATATTACAGCTGTTTGACCCCTTGTACTCTTTGTGACCCATTGTGAGGCTGTTTGCACATCTGATGTCCGGCTTGTCTGACTGACTCGACTTACGTGCATCTCTGTGTGTGTTTTTCAGCCATTGGTCAGTGCCCCCGTAGTCTGGACTGTGCCCGAGAAGGCCGCCACTTTTGCCAGCCCGGCTCAACCCACTGCGGCCCCTGCCTGGCTCCGCTCGTGGAGAACAAGAAAGGGAAATGTGTGGTCAGGAGACGGAACCACTTCAGTAAGTATCCTCTAAAGTACAGAGTGGTGTCTGTAGCCAAGAGGAAGAAGGAGGAAGTGTTTCTGTCATGCTGATAGTTCTAATCAGCAAAGTGTGCCGAGCCTGTCTGTGATGAGGGTCCATAAGTTGTGTCTGAACACTGAACTGTGGTGTCTGTGCAAGTCTGTACATCTACGCAGAGCGCAGACATCACATTGTATTCTGTTTCAGAGACAGGGATCATAAATCTCTATGAGGTTGGGATTGTAGAGCAGTACTGACATATCAAATTAGAACACAGAGGAACAAAGCATATTCTCCAAGAGGTTGTTCTGTTAAAGGAAGTCCAGTGTGGTGAAGATGTGACTCTTGTGTTTTTATTTTGAAGTTTTGTTATGTAATTATTTAATTCAGTAAAGGAAAAGGAAGAAAATCAAGACATTTTAGACAGAATCTGGGAAAGTTTGGCCACAAATGGTAGTAAAAGTGACTCTGTGCCTGAATTTTGGCATACTAATTACAATATCTGGAAATAGAAAGCCTTTCTATAAATGTAGCATTTCAAAAAAGAAGTTTTGTTATGATAACAGACTGGTCAAATATGACTAGTTATGATATGTTGTGTGTTATATGGCACACTTTGGTCCATTTTAATAATTAACAGTATGTCATGCAGCATGAGAAATCACAAAAAGCCATGATCATGTCAAATTCTCATAATTTTGTTTCCATGTTTTTCCATGTTTTAATTATTTATACATTGTTTGAAAGTATCGACAGCACTTTACTTTGTAGGGACTTTTCATTAGGAACTGGCTAACACACATAATCCACGATTACGGTCTTACATTAACGTTCAAATTAACTGAAGATCAAAAGCTTGCAACGTCTGAGCTCAAGGCGAGTTACAGACTCTAACCTTGTTGTACTAGCTAGGAACACTAACCAGCTAGGAACACTAACCAGCTAGGAACACTAAGCACGGTTGTAAGTCACTCTGGATAAGAGCGTCTGCTAAATGCCTTTAATGTAAATGTAAATATATGTTGCAAAAATGTAAAAATGCACAGAATTTAGACTGAATCTGGGGAGGTTTGGACAAGCAATGGTAAACCTCACTAGTAGAAGTGACTCCATGTCTGAATTTTGTCATCCATTTTTATAGGTATAATCATACAAATGACGAAACACAGCTGTCATGTTGAATTCTCATAATTCAGTTTTACCCAGGTAAAGTTACTAATTACTAAATTCGAGAGAAGACTGGACGGAAATAAAAAGCTTTTTTCTGTACCTTTTCAGAAATTCGGTTTTGTTATGATGGCAACAACAGACTAATATTAAATATTATATCATAGTTATATCATATATCATAACTAGTATACTAGTATGACTACCTTTTCCTGTTATAAACGGATGGTCATACCACCTCTACGCTCTTAAACATAAACATTCTCATTGCTACTGATTAGACCATAAGGTTCTCTGAAAAGTCTTTAGCTGGTATAAACCCTGGTATGTAGAGGTTCTTTAAACCTTATGAAAGTTCTTCAGACTCACGAGTCTCATGTACCAAAATCATTCTTTAAAAGGAACTGTCCACCGAAATGTCTGTTAGGGAGCCAAAAGTGGTTCTTCTGCGGCATCACTCCAAAGAACCCTTTATTCCTAAGACTAAACTGTGGTGTAGGACTGTGAATCAGTGGGCAGTGAATGTGTGGATGACCACATGCTCTCTCACTAATACTGTATGTTGATTTAGCGCACTGTGTTCGTGGAATGTTCTTTCCAGTAACGTGTGAGATGGTGGGATCATCATCACTTACATTACCAACCTCCAGCTCCTCATGAGCCACATTGCAGTCATGCCCAACAGTCACCACTGTTATAATAACCGCATGCTTTCAGATCTGACTAAACCAAGTGATTCAGTGGTTCTGCAGCCACGATTCAGCAGCAAGCTGCACGGCTACAGCGTGAGTCTTTATCCTCAGCCAGGGGAAATTGTCTCGCTAACAGCAATTTCATTTCTTGCTCCCTCGATGTGATTTCATGTACAATATACACAGTCCCATTGAGAGCAATTTAGCCACATGATGGGGACTTTTGAGAGCGCCCGTATGACGAGCGTTTGAGTCAGAGCCGAGAGACGATTTGGCTCAATAGATCTGGGGTCCGTAATTCACTCCATAATTATTATTATTATTTTTTTTTTGGGGGGGGGTGACACTTGAATGGAATCAATCCAGAAATCTACTGAGATACAGATGACCACCCACTCACATGCACCGCCTCATGTCTGCAGCAGCATATTGTCACTGTTGAAATATTGTATGTTTCGCTACATATGGTAACTGTCTCAATACAACCTACTACCTTGTAATACTGTCATTTTTAAGGAAGAAGGTAAAAAAGGTTTTTAACTTCAATGTTAGCTGATAAGTAATTAGATTTCACTATAGTCATTTCGGAGGCCCAAAGAAAAACAAGTAGCTAGTAAAATTACAGGACAGGGCAAAAATGTTCTTTACTTTTAATGTAAGTCAGTGTGAAGAGATGTCTTTTCAATCAGTTTTGGAGAATTTCTATTGGTCAGTTCATCATGAAATCCTCACACAGTGTACATGTAACGTTGGCATGCCAGACACAGGGATTGGATCCATTGTAGGTTTATTTTAACAACACAAAGGGATCAAAGAAAGGAACGCCCAGAAGTTCTTCTCAAAAATAAAGCAAACTGCCTAAAAAATACAAAGCCCAGAAGTTGTCCAAAAGCCACAAAGGAAATAACAAAAACCAAGGGCAAGAGGCATCAAGGCTCAAGAGTCCAGGACCGAAGGGGTACTCTGAAAAACAAAACAGAGATTACTAAAAGGCCACAGAATCTGAGGATTGGTCCAAAAGGCGCCAGTGCAAGAGGTATAGTGGATAATGCTCCACAAACACCTAGGGGGGGAAGGCCATTTAAAGGGAGGGATAATTATTTGGGATGGGGAGCAGGTGAGTGAAGGCAGGTGCGGGAGGGGCTAGGTGAGAGGGAGCAGGCGTGACAATCCTCAGAATTCCGGCGAGTCTGACCTCTGGTGGCCGGCATGAGAAGCGTCCCAGGAGTGTCTATCCTGGGATGGCCTGACAGTACAGGGCAACGGATGAGCTCAAATGAAGTAAACAAGTCGGGAAAACATCCTAGACACTATATGTAATAAATAAATAAAAAAATTAATAAATAAACAAGACGTGTTATAAGCTCACCAGACAAAGAAATTTGTCACTGAATTAGTGATTAAGAAAAAAGTGACTGAAATGTACCTAATAGCATAGGCATGAATTGGGGATGGACTGGACAAGTTTCTGGATGTAGGCCACATCAATATTCAGCCACACTGGCATCAAAGAATTACACTTAGGCCAGATTTGGTGGATGCCTTTCCTGGCACAATTCTGAGGAGAGTTTCCTGTAGACTGGGATTTTATCCACTGCTTATAGACAGGTATGACCATACGCTTCCATACACCTGCAAATTCAGCTACTTCCTTCACACTATGGCCTTTGGGATGCCCAAATGCAGTCACTCCTTTTAGCTAATCATTAACATCTGCTTTGGACCCATTTACCACACATGGAATGAGACATTCACTGCACTGTACCACCTCTTCTCAATCTATGAATCCCGTCACTCACACCCCGCAGGTATTTATAGCACCATCGTCCTCGTGCAGCGCCATCTGCAGGAGCCTGAAGCTACTACCAACTTAAACGCACAACGTGACTCATTTTTTGGGCCGTGAGCTCATATGGGAAAAGTACAAAGGATTGCAATTTAAAGGAATGGTTTGGCAAAAACTCCTAATGTTGGCCGTCATTGCCCCATTACCTCAGATGTATTAGATCAGCCAAGACCTGTTTGGTGTCCAAATTTTGCTTCTTAAGTTCAGTGCTAGAGGTTTGAGGCAAACATTGATAAGTCAGTAGTCACCTTTTCCATAAATACTTCTCTCAAACCACATCCAGGTCTTCACACAGGTGCCACCCATTTTAGACTACAGGTGTCAAGCCAAATTCCCCCTCCCTTGCAGAACCTGGCTCTGCTTTCTGGCATTTAGCAGATGCCCTTATCCACAGCAACTTACAACCATGCTTAGTGTTCCAGCAGAGAATGTTTCCTAGCTAGTACAAGTGGGTTAGAGTCTAAAACTCGCCTTGAGCTCAGACGCTGCCCGAACAAGGGCCAGTGCTAATTGTCTAAAGTGACTGCCCACAGTGTCCAGCTAGACTCTGAAACTGTGTTCATTTTTGTAGTTCACAGTCAGTCGGACTAAACCTCAGTGAAGACATGAGCGGCCTGAGAGAAGTTTTGGGTATGTGTTTGCAGAAATGATTTGGGTGACTATTGGCCTCTAGTGTTTGTTAGGGTCATCAGCCTCGTAGCTACAGCACTAAACTAAAGAAGCAACATGTGTACACCAAACATGCCGTGCATAGATCATAAATAAATGGAGGTTTTCCCTCCCTTCTTTCTTTCATTCTCTCCTTCATGCACTGTTTTTGTTCATGTGCTGTCTCCTTCATGCTGTCTTTATCTTTCTCTCCCTCACCCTTTACTCTGCCGTCTCTTGCATACTTGTAGTGAGGGTGCAACAGGAGGGGAGAGAGAGAGAGGGAGAGTGAGGGAGAGATGAGGGAATAGATGAAATGCAGCTTTGCGCTCTGCGTGCTGCAGTGGCTGGAGATGACGAGCAATCCGCAGAGGGAAATCATGGCTGCATACGAAGCACGTGCTCTGTACTGCTCTGCATTTAACCCCAGCTCTCTTTCATCATGCGGTGCTTCTCAATTGCTCTTCGTTTTGCCTTCTTTTTCTGAGTAATGTTTTTTACTAGTAATGTTTCTAGTAATGTTAGTCATGTTTGATTTTCACTGTTACTATCACTAACTAGTGTCAGCCCCACAAAGATGCTATTTACTGGTCATCAGGCTTGGACCAAAAATGCAGAGATTTCAAGCAGCATGTATGTGACAAGCTCACTCTGGTGTCTCTGCCTTCTCATGATGGACAAAAGTTATGAAAATAAGCTTAGGGTCAAGCTACACACATATCTGTAGTCAAGCTACACGCATACCAATACTCCAGCTACACACATACATCTAGTGGAAGATTGTTAACATCATTAAGCGAAAGGATGTTTTCAAGGCACACCAAGAGTAATGCACTCAAGTTAGATGCCCAAAGAGGCCAGTAGTTGACTGAAAAGCCATTCACTTCGAACAGTGCCTGGCTACTGCAGATTTTGCTCATATGTTTACTATTGTAACAATAACTGCTATCTTCAAAATGATAACTTTACAGGAGAAGGGAAAAGCATTTTAAGTTGTAATGGAAGTTCATATAACAATTTTTCCCATGTAACTTTGGACCCTTTCTGCTAAAGTTAAGATTGAAAATGTGTAATTATGTAAAAACAGTAAAGAGCTACAAAAATGGAGAAGCAAGGTTTGTCAACAGCAACAACAACACATGAATAAACCTAAATAAAAGTGCATAGTCCCACCTACAACAAGCATGCTATGCTCAGACTATTTTAAACATTTGTGCTGTGGTAGTTTTTAGCAGTTCCAGATAAATGCTCCTGAAATCTCCTGAAAACTTCCCCCATCCCTGAAAATGGATCTTGCTAGTTTGCATTCCTGGTTGTATAAAGCATGATTCATCATATCAACAAAGTTCCTGTTTTGGCCGCCTCTAAAACATCTTCTAAGACTGATTATGTCCTTGTCCACCAGGAACAATATCATGGGACTGAAGGAAAACGCATTATGATTTCTGATTCACACTGACTTGAGTGCTGATGAGTGGTGACATCACCGGACGATAAAGTGTGGGGAGGTTTGGCATTGTCCCCAAGGCAGCAGTTGGGTCAGTTGTTCCTTCAGTTTTGCAGTTTTTGCTGTGACAAATAGCAAGTTCTTTTAAATTGCTATTTTAGGCTACAACAAATGGACTAACATGCTGCAATGGTTCCTGGTATTGATGGAGAATGAGCTGTGTATAGTGGTTCTACATAGCACCAAAAAGGGTTCTGTTATGATGTCAAACCTGTAACAATATCATCCAGTTAGTAGCAGTGCCATTGGCAGACGGCTGCACAGGACTACATGCACAACTGCCCTTAACACCATGTCAGTGTTGCCAAAGACTGCAATGGTGTCGTGCCAGACCGTCATGGAGTGACTCAGAATGGCAGCGGGTCATCTTCAGTGACGGGTACCGGCTTTTGTCTTGGTGGAGACGACCAACAAGTCCATGTGTGGAGGCACCATGGTCAGCACCAAGATAAACGGTTTGTTGTCACACGTGACATATTCAGAAGGCCTGGTGTCACTCCACCTCCACCCCTTCTGCAAAATCTGCAGGAACTGTGTGAGAATATTCAAGTTGCATGGGATGGATTATCACAGGACATCATTAGGAATCTCTACAACTCCATGCCGTGACACCTGGAACGTTGCGTTAGCACCAGTAGTTAGCACTACTTCTGTATGTGGAGCAGATAAAAAGTAACACACACAGAAAGCTGTGAATTACACAGACCTCTTTCAGTTCATGCTCTGGAAGGCTTGTAAACTGCTTCTGTTTCCCACTGGACTGTTAAATAATGGTGCACGGATACAGTCAGCAGTACAGATCAGAGAGCTTGGTGTACAGTACTTATTAAGCGGTCCATAGACAGAGCATCCAAGGCTATTTACAATACCCATCATCAAGCTCGCCCACGAGAAAGAAAGAGTTTGGACTGTCCACTGCCTTCTGAATTATAGTGTAATATCTGGAGTGCAGAGCCAGGGCCGGGCAGTGCCAGGGTTTTCGACATCTGATCAATACAAATCAGCCGATAGAGGTAATAAACCCTGCAGCAGTACTCCCCTCTGTTTCCAGCTCTCCTTCCTGCAGTCGGTGAAGGTTTGCTGTTTTTTCTCAGATCCTGCTGCTTTCTGAATATCAGTGGATTCATGATCCTCACACACATTTTCAGGTTGCATTTTGCACGTCCTCTTTGTCAGATTGATGCCGTGAAAATATTCACTGTTCGTTGTTTTTGTGAAGGATGTTAAGGAGCTTTCTCATGAGGCTGACTGGCAAAGTAAGAGTGTTTGTGTTAATACTGGGTTTACTCAGGGCAAATAAACACTTGTTTTGCTGGTTCATTGTAAATCAGAAAAGAGAAATGTACTTGAGCTCTTCATGCCTGGTTTAATGAGCAATCTAGGTAATTGAAAAGAGAAAAACGGTGGAAAAGCTCATTCAATTTGTTGGTGTTGGTAATTTACAATTAAACTAAGCATACTGAGATTGAGGGATCATTTTCTCCACATGCTCCAAATGAGTTGGTTAGCTGATTGGTTGTTTGGCCGCCTCTGGCCTGCTGATTGACTGATCTCTGGCTTTTGATTCAAGGGTCAGCGTAAGTCCCTATTTGCAACACATTAAACATCTGACCTCACAGTGGGTTCATTTAATTATGATTCTTTAGGAGACAGCATATTGTGAAATCACCAATTTCATCATGATTTGGTGCCGTTGCAGTAGTGCAGAAGTCAGAGACCACTCTTTAATTTCCAGGCAAAACTGCAATTGACTACAAGTTATTCATTTTTCAGCACCAAGGGAAAGAGAACAGAAAACCTATAATTAAAGGGAACTTATTATACTTTGGTTTTTCTATTTTCTGTAGTGTCTGCAAAGTTAGAAAGCCCAAAGTACACGGCAGAGGGACAAACTCTCTCTCACAGAAACCACTTTTCTCAGCGGATGCCTGTAACGCCTTGTTTTCTCTGTTACAAGGTGACATCATCTTGTAACATGATCCTTATTGCCCACCTACCAGCAAGATTGCACCCCCTCACACAGTGGAGAGCTAAAAAAGAAACACGCTGCTCCAGTCTAACTTGAAAAGGTGTGAAGATGAGAAAAATAGTGTGTTTATGAAGCATGTATATCAATTCTGGCAGACCCTCAAAAATAAAATTATGAACATTGAAAATTAGCATAATGGATCCCTTATAACAGGTAACTACCCAAAAGCCTCAACACAAAAATATAATATTGTTTGTTCAGTTTGTTCAGTTTGTTCAGCTTCCATTCTTTTCAGGAGACTTGCTTTCAGATTTTCACAGTAATCTGCAGGGATATTTTTCCACACCTGCAAAGTTCAGTCTTAGAAGTTGCTCAGTGACGTTGAGGTCTGGACTCTGGGGTGGTCAGTCCATTGTTCTAAAACCACCAGCAGCTTCTTTGTTCAATTCACTAATTTTCTTTCCTTTTCTCAAAGAGGTCTTTTTTTACGGCTACATATTCTTTCAAACCCGTGAGGACACTGAGTCATCCTTACACAGTGGAAGGATGGACGGAAACACTTGCAGATCTTAATATCGCTTGAAAAAAGAATAACTTAAACTTAATGACTGTTTTGATTGTTACTTTTAGAAACAAAGAGTTTTTATATACAATACCCTGCACACACGGTTGTGACAAAGGACTACTTGCACAGAACTTAGTTTGTTTTATGTTGGAAAATAACCAGAAAGTTATATTATTGCCAAACATGCATGCATACCTGTGTATTATTTATTATTAAGCAATTATACTGAATTAGCACAGATTTAAACCCTACATACAGCAACCTCAGACTCCTTCCAGCTGTATGTACGCATAGACCCTACTGATCAGATATATTCGATTTCAGATACAGAATGAATGAGTGATTAGCCTTTAAGTCCAGTGACAGATTTGGATTCCTGCCTGGTTTACTGTAATTAGCATGGTCCAGAGTTTTGTTTATACTTTTAATTGTTTGGTGGTTTGATTAGAGGCATTGATTGCCTCTGCCTAGCCTGCTGAGCTTATTGAATGAAGGGTTTCAGCCAGGGAGACTCGGGCGTGACTAGGAACTGAATTAGTATCACTCACTGAATCTTGTTAAATAAAGACAGTGGTCCATTTAACATTCATTGACCGTGTCCTCCAGTTGAAAGCCTTGGTCAAACTTGGTCAGATCTACACTGCCTGGCCAAAATAAAGGTCACACACTATGCTCCCTAGCAAATTGAAACCGTTTTTGCCGGTTAGCCTCACTGACGAGTGGCTTTCTTAAGGCTACACTTGAGTTCCCTTCGCACTGTGCGTGTGGAAATGCTCTTACTTTCACTATTAAACATTTCCCTGAGATCTACTGGTGTTTTTCTACCATTTGATTTCACCAAACGTTTAAGATTTTATTCCGACCACATTCCTTCCTCGGAGATGATGTTTCCCCACTGTCCTTCCACAGTGCTTAACCCGATTTTAGTAGTTTCAGGAATGTCCTTAGATGTTTTCTTTGCTTGATACATGCCAATAATTTGACCCTTCTGAAACAGATTAACATGTTTTCCACAACCACAGGACGTGTCTTTCCACATGGTTGTTTAACAAATGAGAAGCTACTCACTGCATCAGTTAGGGTTACATAACTTGTTGCCAGCTGAAACATAATCACCCATGCAGTCATTATCCAATAAGAGGCTCTTACGTATTTGCTTGGTTAAATCCAGATGGTGACCTTTTTTTGGACAGCCAGTGTATATTTGCTCCACCTGTTGATCAATTGTTGATCTATCTGGTGAAACTCTGGTACACTGTTAGGGTTAGGATTGCAATTATGACTTTAAAAATGAATGCTGTAAAGGGTTCTTTGAGGGAAGCCATAGAAGAACAACTCTAGAACCATGCTTTTAAACATATCAGTCTTAAAGAACCTTTAAAATAATATAAAGGTTTAATTTAAGGGTTCTTTTTTAGAACTTTTTCATGATCTAAAGGTTCTTTGTGCCTTCTAATCTCATATACAAACATGTTTCTCTGAAGAACCATTGACTGAAAGATTCTTTAGGGAACCAAAAGCAATTTTTCCATAGCATAGCACACAGAACCTTTTCTGGCACCTACTAAAAACAGTGGTTCCTAATTGGTTATTGGCCTAGACATACAGTTCCAGGAAAATAAATGTTAAGTTAATTACATCATGTAAAGGTTCTTTAAACTTTAAAAAGGTTCTTCATGCTCACAAATCTCATTTACACACATTTCTCTGAAGAACCATCAACTGAAGGATTCTTAAGGGAACCAAAATTAATGTTCCAACGGCATTGCACAAAGAACCCTTTCTGGCACCTACTAAAAACAGTGGTTCCTAATTGGTTATTGGCCTAGGCATACAGTTCTAGGAGAAGAAATGTTGAGTTGGTATAGAACCTTTACATCATGTAAAGGCTCTGTAACCCTTAAAAAGGTTCTTCACACTCACGCATCTCTTTGACAAAAACAGTTTAGTAAAGAACCAGCCATTATTGCATTGCTCCAGTAGTGGTTCTCCTGTGATGCTCCAAAGCACCCCTTTATGAGGTGTTGTCCCAGGGTGAGCATTTACAGCGGCCCCTTTACAGAGAGACTGAGCACTGTGGAACATTCTAGAGCAATCCGCGGCTGACAGCTGTCTCACATTCAGAGCACTCCCTGCATCCTTCTGGGTCTTTCTGTCATCTCATTTTGCCTTCAGGGTGGTCCCCCACCACCCCACCCTCTTGGCTTTTCCCTCTGTTACCATAGTGATGGGTTTCATTCATTAATTTGAAGAGGCTCCGCCCCCCCAGCCTGCTTGCGTGTCCAACTCCCACGTCGACAGAGCAGCACTGCAGGACAGCCGTGCTGACCAATCCACCCACATACACACTGCGGCGTGCCCGCGTGGCATACACATCAGCTCACACACACACACCTACACATCCACACTGCACCATTCACATTCACACATACGCACTGCAGCATACTGACACATACACACACACACACACACACACACACACACACACACACACACACACAGCAGATCATTCATATGAACATGCGTTTAATGCAGAGGCATGCTTTAATGTGTATAACAGCTTTAATGTACTGTATTATTGTACTGCTGTCTTTTATTCCATCGATTATATTACCAACCCAGTAATCTACGGGTCATTCAAAAAGGCCAAACAATAAAAATGGACTTAAGTATGCAATAACTAGTCATAGCTAGCCTTATAAAGACTCTAATATGGCAAATAAATATGGAAATATGGAAACTATAAAAAAAGACTTGCATATGTGAAAACCTATGTGGCAAAACTGCACTCAGATGGGAGATGGGTAAGGAGACTTTCATAGCAATTGACAACTAATCATTGGTTCATCAAGAAGTTTATGATTGATGATTAATTACTCAGTTAAAAAGGTATATATGTTGCTGCTTTCAATATAAAACCTCATGTCTAAAATGAGAACTTTACAGAAGACGGAAAAAAATACTTCTATTATAATGTAAGTCAATTTATTTCCGGTACAAACACCCATGAAAGAGGACCTACTATGCTTTTCTGGTTTTTCTCTTTCCTTTAGTGTGTTATGGAGCTTTTTGTGCTTGTAAAGTTTTAGACAACTGACCACTCTGAAATGTCCTGCTCCAGTCTAGCTTGTGAAGGTGGATCAGGTCTGCTAACTTATTCTACTGGATTTCCAGGATAGAACTCTGGCTCAAACTGATACAGCAGAACCAACACCACTGTAAGATTAGCCGCAATGGTGTGGGGGGATGCCATCCTGGTGGTTGACTGAACAGGACAGATTGAGTGGAGCTGACCAATCAGAGCACACTGGGCTCATCGGGAGGTGGGGCTTGAGGACACAGGAGCTCTAACAGAGTGTTTCAGATAGAGGGTGAATACAGATGCACAGTAGGAGAAAGATATTGTGCTTTGTGGAAAATCACAGCATGTAAATCTATTCTAGTACAGTCCAATAATAAAACTATAAAAATGAACATAATAGGTCCTCTATTAAATACCAGTTATTATTATTATTATGTTTTTTTTTTCCTTTTTCACTTTGATGAAATGCAAAGCAACTTTGGAGATGTGGAAAGATATTCCTGCAGATTTCTTTATAAAACTGAAAGCAGGTGTCCCAAAAAGAACAGAGGACATAATAAAAGCAAAGAGTGGACACTCTAAACACTCTAAACACATTGCATTATATTTAGTTTTTAAGGCCTCCGTGCAATTTTCTGTTGCAAATATGTTTTCTGCTTTTTTCCTGATGCTGGGAAATGAATAATTTGCATGGTTTCTTACTCTCTATTTATTAGCATAAATACACTTATTGACTGTAGCCTGCTTGTGGCATGCAGTGGTTTTCTTAGGGAAACAGCATCTGCAATAAAACATGCCCAAACTGTAGCATCTGCAAACAAACCACGTATACAAGCTCTTTATAGGTAGACACACATACAAATTACATCTATTACTAGTATGACTCATACATTCCCAGAGGAATATGTGCATCAGTTTATTTCGGGATCTCTAAATTGCAGTCAATTTGTCAATTTTGTGAAATTACTCCTTTGTGTAACGCTATGACTGCACATGTATTATGCATCATGGAATGTGTTATCCTGCTCATGACGTCACAGATGCAGAACATGATCACGGTATCATGCAGCCTTTGACCCTTCACTAATGTGCTTTTGCTGAGGGGCTTTGCTATAATTGTTTCCATTTGATTTCATATGCTCCTGGTTCACTTCTCCAGGCACTGACTGTTGCAGTCATTACGTTTTAACAAGTTAATACAGTAAAGATTTATACAGTAAATGTTAATATCTGCATTTTATATTCTTAAATATGAATTAGATGGAGTTTTTATCGTGGCTTGTACTACGTCGGGCTTTTCCACTAGGATGAGGTAATATACTGCTCCTGGAACTGTCAGTGGTGCTGAAATAGACTGTAATTCCTGTGAGCAGCACTTTCACAATTGCACTTTAAATCAGAGAGCTCTCACACGTCCCTGTGCTTTTCCTCCTCTAGCATGACGGGTTAGTCTCAGACACCTGAGAAAATTAGATTTTAAAGAGCTGATTAAATAGGCGGTGGGCATTTACAGTATGTGCTCAGATAAATACTAATATTACAATAAATACAAATAATGTTAATACAATAAGTAGTGGCTTTATGCATGTCACTAACAGGGTTTTCTATTAAAACGTGTCAGAAATGTTTTGTGCATATATGAAATTTTGGCAGGAAAAAAGGTGAATTAAATCTTGTTTCCATAAACTACAGATACTTTATGTAGATTACCATGATTAGAAGTGGCTGTGAAAGGAACAAGATGGAGAGATTTAACTCTGTTTTTGCTTGAAGGAGAAGAGTCTTTACAGCCGTTTGCCATCTTTTTTGGCCATGCTGTTTGCAGTTCAGAGACGCTGAGCAAGACCAGCAATGGGCCACCTAATGAGGGCTGAAATCTCCGCACTACCCTGATGAGTTCCACCCTGACAAAACTGGCTTCTTATTATTAAATGAACAAATCTGTGGAACCAAACTTGATTCTTCTGATTAGCTCACAACACGTCAGTGATGGCTCAGTGGATAGGGCTGTCACATCACAACCTGGGTTCAGTTTCCCCAGGTGGCCAGAGTAACAGCGGGGTCCTTTTTGTGTGGAGTTTGCATGTTCTCCCTGTGTCTGTGTGGGTTTCCTCCCACAGTCCAGAGACATGTACCCAGGGGAGTTGGAGATTCTGAATTGCCCCCCTAGGTTGTCTTATGTGTGTATTTGTGTTTGTGTGTGTGTCTACCCTGTGATGGACTAGTGAGCTGTCCAGGGTCTTTCCTGCGTTCGGTCCAATGGGCACTGGGATAGGCTCCGGCACTCCCTCTCCACAATCCAGGAAGACAACTGTTTAAATGATGCATGAAGGAATTCATATTAATTTTTTACTATATTTATATTTGTTCATAATTTGTAGTGTGACTGTATGTAATGCCATTTAGTTGCAGGCAAAACACACTTATTGCCAAGAAAAATAATCTGTCTGAGAATTCAGTGGGCTCCCTTTATGGTTTTCTGTGGCACCTCCTTTGTACCTACGCTAATTGGCCATTTTATCCATAACACTGACCATATACACGCACTTTGTAGGTTTACAAACAGCAGTGATACTAACATGGTAGTTTATGTGGTGCTAGTAGGCGAGCATTAGCCAGTTATGTGTTACACTTGCTTTATTGTACAGCCTACTGTATTAGAAACACCTCACTGGGACACCATGTAGGTGTACACTACAGCAGTTGGCTCTGTGTGGTTTGTTGGCAGATGGTTCTCATCCCACCTTTGTCGTACTGAAGTGTTTAAAACTCCAGCAACACGGCTGTATCTGAAACACTCGTACCAGCAACACACACATGTATCATGTCTCCACTGCGGTGCTGAGAGGTTTTTTACCTTGATAAAATGGTCAATAAGTTTAGATACAAGGAAGATGTACCATATAAACTGGACACTGTATTTGGACATGAATGAACACAAATATGGAAATTAATGAGCGCACACAGATACTAATAGTGTCTCTCTCTCTCTCTCTCTCTCCCTGTTTCCCTCTCTCATACAGAAGTGGATGAGCTCCCTGAGCTAGATGAGGAGATTGACTTTCTCTCCTCCATCATCACCAAACACAGAGAGTCTGAGATGAAACATACAGGTAACAGAACTCGCACATCACCATTTACATTTTACCATGATTCAAACAAATGCATTTGCCTTAACCTCTTATCCTCCCTCACATTCTTCCCCAGCACCCTCTCAGGTTGCTCCTAAAGTGAAGGAAGACCCATCACAGCTAAGAGGACACTACAGACCTGTAGCCTCTCCCAGCTACGCCCCGACAGGACGTCCTGTAACCAGCGCTCTGACCACGTCGTCCCCAACAACCAGCCCAAGCTCTCCCAGCCCCAGTCCCAGCCTCGGCATCCACCTGGTCTCAGCAGTGCAGAGCGCCCCCATCATCATCCCCTACCCCTCAGAGGACCACTCGTTCATCAGTACGTTTCGCTCTTTAACCTCTTAACCTACAGCTTTATTATTCAGCTATTAATCATAAGCCGTATTATCTCCTCCCTGTTCTTCAGGTCTTTGTCAGTCCTACCAAAGTTTATGTAAAGAGGGTCTTTCTTCATACTACTAACAAATATTGATGGTGATGTCACAACTCACAAAAAGCAGATGTACCAAAGCACAGACCTTTAAAGCAGAAAAACACATATTCTTTATCATCACTGTATAAAGGAAAACAAGTGTCTCCAAAATGGCGACTTTACAGGAGAGGGCAAAAACCTCATTTGATTTTATTGAAAGTCAATGGAACCAGCCTTTTTCCCAAGCAGTTTTGGGTCATTTCTGTTGGTCCATTCATCATGAAATTTTCCCACAGTGTAAACAGCAGCTGCTGTGTTCAAATGATAACAATATGGAGATACATGTTTTTCATTGGACTGTATAGGGAATCGTTGTATCATTCTGTAAATGCTTTAATTCAAAGCTGCACAATGAATATTTATTGAGTGGAGGTTTAGCAGCATGACAGTCCATTCACAGCGTGCAGACTTGATATATGGTGTGGGCATATTCTGAGTGTTTTACAATAGCTTCAAACACGGCTCAGCCCAACAGACTATCCATTTATTAACGCTGACCGCAACATCGCAAAACCATGTTGTTTTATATCCCTAATAGCAGCTACAAAACCACGTTATGGAGACACGGGAATGAGATACTAAAATGAGGCTGCCGTGCATTTAATGGGATTATGTCCAAACATCCTTAAGCTGAATCAATAAGTAGAAAATATGCACTAGGAAAATAGCCCACTAATAATGTGTCTGGAGTTCATCTTTTATTTACTTCTCAGCACTAATATGTTTACATAAATACAGATGTTCCAGTAGTGCCACTATAATCTCTTACTGTTTGCATTAACTATTCCAATTAGAAGTCTGTTTCACTCTCTCTGTCTTTCTCGTTCTCCGTGTTCTCACTGCAGTTATGATGGGAGTGTGTCTCATGGTGGGTTCAGTGGCCTTGGTCCTTGCTGGAGTGTGTTGGGTCAGGTAAGGTTTCGCTCTTGTTTGTAGCCTAGAGCACTATGACAGATAAAACCGTGGGTAAACAACATCAAAGGGTTTTCAAGCATAGCATGCCTAATTAGAGCAGCAGAGAATGTAATTGAAGAAAATGTGCTCAAATGCATGTAAAAGCACCTGGTCACGCTGCAGTTTCTCTGACAGGATGCAGAGAGGAAGCCGTCTGGCTCAGAAAGTGGACTATCCAGCCTTCGGGGTGATGAGCCCTCATTCTTACGACAGCACCTCCGTGAGTGAAAACCCTACACTTATCATCACAAATAGCTGCACCCAGAAGGAATCAACCGACAGGAATGAAACTTGGTGGGTAGGTTTGACATTGTGAGACATGTGAACGATTTAAGTTTCATGCTCAGCCATGCATGTGATGAAAGCAAGAACGGTCCTTATCGCTGTACCTGACTGACCCAACAACCATGATTGCGGACATTCATTGAGCAGTGATGCCCTTCATGAGTCATCCTGTTAGTGCCAGCACCGCTGGCAGACGACTGTATGACGCAGGACTACATGCACACAGACTGTTACAATGACTGCCCTTAACTGCCCTTGCCCTTGCCCTTAATCTTTATTGCCAAGTACCGGTTTTATCTTGGTGGAGACGACTAACAAATCCGTGTGTGGATGCATTGTGGTCAGTGGCAAGCTGAATGGTTTGCTGTCACGCATCACATGTCCATAAGGCCTGGTGTCACTCCACCTCCACCGCTACCGCACAATCTGCAGGAACTGTGTGAGAATATTCAAGCGGCATGGGATGGATTATCACAGGACACCATTAGGAACCTCTACAACTCCATGCCGAGACGTCTGGCATGTTGGGTTAGCAAACATGGTGGCCCAACTCCACACTGAGAAACTACTTCTGTGTAGCTCAAATATTCCCCATATCAGTCCAAATGTATCATCATTTATTGTTCCTGGTAACCTTTATCTTCCTTCCCAATAGCACTGCGATCCCACATATCCTTCTGGGTGCAGCTATTCTTCTGACATATAAAGACACACATATGCATGATATGGAACGATGCACTTACCTTGTGTTCACTTTCTCTCACTCTCTCTTGTGTCACTGGCTTTCAGTCTGGAGATAAAAAGCTGGCCCAGAGCGCTCAGATGTACCACTATCAGCATCAGAAGCAGCAGATGTTGTCTCTGAAGTGAGTAGACAACAAATAGCAATCACTCCACACTACTTCACATCTGAGCTCCACCACAATCTGCCCTGCCAACCTCTTGCGCAGAAAATATCTTGGTCGTATGTTACTTAGCTTCTCTCCAAAAGCTTCAATTGTTAGCAAACTCTCGGGCAAAACTGACCACACAGCCTTTTTTCCAGAACGTCTTCCTTTTGGGACCTAAAAAATGGAATGGACCTGTGCAAGATACTAAAGTGACAGTGAAAGCTCAGCATCAATCCATTTGAGAGATATTCATTATATACCTATATATTGTCACTGTACAATGGAAAACATGTATCTCCATTTTTGGTTTTGGTTTTTAATCTCTTTTGCATCATTTGAACACGTAAGCTGCTGGTTACACTGTGTGAACATTTCATGATGAATGGACCAACAGAAATGACCCAAAATCGCTTGGAAAAAAGTCTTGTTCCATCGATATACATTAAAGTTAAACAAGGTTTTTGGCCGACAGCGACGATATACAGTATATACAGTGCCAGTCAAAAGTTCAGACACGGCTACTCATCGAAGGTTCTCCTTGTGTTTAGCTTAAGGCTTTACTTTAAAATAAAAGTGAAGGCATCAAACTATAAAATAGCACTCATGGAATTATACAGTCCACCTTAAACACCTCCAAAAGGAACTTTACAGGAGGATAAAACAGCTTTCTTAACCTGCAATGGTAGCTGATAGAAAAATACTTTTTCTTTTAGCAATTAGCAATTTTGAAGTCTGTTGTTCTGTCCGTCATGAATATTCACTAAATTGAAAGGGTTACTAGAGCTAAAGAATATAGTAAAATCTAAAACTGTGATACATCTAGTATATGTGGTATATCAGGATGTGTATTATCTCAGACATCTCATCAGTTGGAACTGTTCAGTGTAAGCCTGTAGAGTCTTTAAGATAACCACTGACATCCGTTTAGTTGGGTGTGTCTGAACTTTTGGTACTGTATATATAGGGCTGAAAGATGAATGTTTTTTGTATCCAAATCATAATTTGAAAGAGTGCAATTTTTAAATCGCAAGAGTTGGAATTATTATTATAGCCCATGTTTTCATTATCTCTTCTTCTCCAAGATAGAAAGTAGTAACATGGAGCTTATGTGCTTAACTTATGTGCTGTGTACATGAACACAACCCTGATTAACAGGCAGTCTGTGTTAAAGCCTCAAGCCAAAAATGGTGCACACAGTAGTCTTTATATAGGCTAAAAAGTGGCAACTCTCAATTTATAGAAAAGTATTGCAATTTACATTACAATTGCAATATTGGTTAGAAAGAGAGACATAAAGAGAGAGTGTTAAAAAAACAGTCTATACTGCTAAAGTGTTAAAGCTCTCCTCTGATAATCATCAGTTGTCACCAGTAACTCATTGTTGCCATGATATCATTTGCATGGCTTCATGCCGCCATCAGCCACATGCCACTGTGAGATTCGGAATGACGTTTTGCAAACATGTGAATCCAGCACAACATTCCAGTGGCTATGAGGTGTGGAATGACATTGAGTCCAGCTGCTACGAGGCGCTGAATGACATTTTGCAAATATGTGAATACAGCATAAAAGTCCTCGATTGGTGTTGACTATCAACCAGTCATGCTGAAACACAATTGGTGATCAGTGACAGCCACAAAAACACTGACTGGTCCATCTCTGTCTCCTGGCTAATGTTAGGCCTATGTTTAAAGATAAACGTTCCAGAAAGGTTCTTTACACATACCTCATTTAAAAACATGGTTCATCTACTGGAAGGTTCTTCATGGAGCCAAAAGTGGTTGTTCTGTGGCTCCACAGAACCTTTTAGTGGACAAATACATGTTTTTAAACTAGTGAATGTAAAGAACCCTTTTAAAAGCCTAAAGAACATGCCACGTAATGTGAAGGACTCATACCAATTTAAAGTTCCTTAATGGAAAAAAGCACAGTTTAGGACTCTTTTGGGCCCATTGTGCAGACTGGGATTAAACCTAATCCTGGACTACATTTTCCTTCTTATGGAGAATCTCCATTTTGAATACTGTGCTTGGCTTGATCAAGACTAGGCTTGATCTATGTCTGGGGAAACAACATTTAGGGCTGTTTTTCAATGGACATGATTTAAGCCTAGTCTAGAGATGAATGGCAAGACCGGTAGTACTTGACTAAAATCCCATTTGGTCAAGATTTAAGATTAATCTGGGTCTGGAAAACTGGCCATCACAGTATTACAATTAGGAGTAGGGTTAGAGTTGTGTTTAGGGTTAAGGTTAAATGAATGTTAAAGTCACTCAGTATCTATAAGGCATCTACAGCGGACCATCTTTAAATAGATGGTTTGATGGGGGTACAGTCTTTCCTTTTTTTAATTTCCTCCTTTTTTCCTCCTTTTTTAATTGTTAATAATTCTTCTCTATATTCAGACAAAGAGATGAGTCGAAGATCCCAGAATCAGGAGCCACTTCTGATGAGGAGAATGAGGATGGAGACTTCACTGTGTACGAATGCCCTGGACTCGCACCAGTAAGTCCAGTGTGTGCGCGTGTGTGTGTGTGTGTGGTCTACCATAGGCCACCTCCCTGCAGGTAGAATCAATGCTATTATATGCCACCTACAGTGATATATAGTGTCTACCAGAGGCTGGATAGACAGGAGGAGGTGTTGGGGGCAAGGCTGCCAAACTTGGAAGCCAGATTCCTATGTATTCTCAGCATTAGTTCTTCGATGCATGTATGTATTGCCGTCATGGTCAAAGGCTATGATTTCTTGCATCTTCATGACTTTTTTTTGCTAGCAGTTGGCAGATGCAGTTGTTGGCTGGGTTTAATGGTCATGGTGGTTATGGTAATTGTGGGTCATTTAGCTAAAATGAAGTTGGCTAATGGTTAGTTGGTGGGCATCATCCTCGCTACAGCTATGTACCATTTCTCTGAGCCAGTGCCAGAGTGGGTAATTGGGAGAGTCAGGGGAATTCCTGGTTATCCAGTAGTGTTTTGGGCTGCCTACTGTGAGCTAATGAATTAATTTGTGCAATAAAGCACAAGAACGCTCAGGTGAATTATAAATGCTACATCCAAGTGTATGTATGTAGTAGTGTAAGGGTCAAACCAGCAGGTCAAAACCCCACCTTAATTAGTTCAGCACCAGTTTGCTCATTGTAATTCGTACAGTGGATAGAGTTTACATGAAGCTGAAGCTAGCTTCTTACTCCTATTTCCTGTTCCACCTCCAGTGATGTAGCACTAAGGATTACAGTAGATGCCTGTTCAGGCGCTGGCATAACTGTTGCAGTGCATTCCAACAGGAAGCTAACATTAGCCTCAAGAGATTATCAAATTCAGTGTGACAGTGAGGCACTGGATAACACAACAGACAGCGCTCCACATTGTTTATTATTATTATTATTATTATTATTATTATTATTATGGTTTTCACAATTTCTATACATGAATTATGTGAAGATGGACAGTAGCTGCAAGAACAGGAGAAACCAAGGTGTGAAAAAGCTAGTGAAGGCAGACAAGGAGATACCCGAGCAGGTGGACAGTGCTGAAATAGAATGTTAATTTAAGTTAAACTTAGATAATGTTAGCATTGTTTGTAGCATAATCGACATGATTATTCCACATTTAATAAAAACAAACTTGTGGTGGTTTTCATTTTCTATCCATCTAGTCTCCTTGTGTATCTCAGTATATAGCGCATCAGTAAGAATTAGGAGAACTAAAAGAGTAAGGATGAAAATGCACTGGATTTAGAAAACGTTATATTGCACAAAGGCGATGCTGTGCTTGTGCAGCTAGAGAAAGACAGGAGGGGTTGGTCTGGGTAAGTTGGGCTGGTCTGCATCATGAAACAAGCCCCACTCCTGCCCAGCTCTGAGCCTTAGCACATTAAAAGCTGGCCCCCTCAACCTGTAACTAGACATCCCTCCTGAATGAGTCTGAAGTCTGGCACTGAACCTATCTATCTTGTTCTCTCACTCTAGACAGGCGAGATGGAAGTGAAGAATCCTCTGTTTGATGACTCCACCCTTAACCTTCATCTTCACCTTGATCTTCAGAGGAGTTACAACTAAACCTGGACGTTCTTGCACGATCACACTGAAGATACGTCAGCACCACCGTGATCAAATCACTCTCTCCACCATACTGGCATTTCCCCCAGTTACCCTCTGGACACTGTTCACCACGTGGAGGAAAGCGGTTGGGAAATAAAAGCAGGAAAGATTAGACTGCATGCACAGCACGGACTCTTGGCTTCTTGTGGGCAGCTGGTTCAGTGTTCAGTAGAGTTTGCTTTCTCCTCCTGCTGTTTCTCCGCTCCGTCTCCATCCAGTGTTTGTTTATTTATTTATTTATTTATGTATGTATTTATTTACTGACTGTTACATATAGTGTCTCTAGGAAGTGAACTGCAGACACAGTTAAGTGGGTAATTAACTTAATGACCTGCCTTTAAACACCAACACACCCGCACAGGTACCTTCCCACACTGTTCTGCATGATGGCTTGTTGATTTCTCCTGAACTGAGCATTTCCTCTAATCCTCTCTGTTTGAGTCCATGATACACTGCCAACGGTTTGAAGCAAAGGCCACTTTTTGTTCTCCGTTTTGTCCAGGCGTTGCTTAGTAGTACTTTATTTTACTCATCCTAGACTTCAGCCCTGCTGCAGGAAGACATCCGTTTTGCGCAACCCTTCCAAAGTCGTCAGTGTACCACGGCCTTTATAGCATATGCACGCCTCAGTATAGACCCTGAAAAAGTGCATGGCCATTCAACAGGGCCAGCTCTGTTTCATCACCATGGACAGCTCCGCCACATGGAGGAACATCTGCATCTGATCCTACTGTCTACGCTCGCCAGCTCCACGATTCCTTAGCGGACGTTTCCTTTAGAAAAAAAGGGTTCAAACTTTGCACACACTCAACTTCACCTGTCCCTCAAAGGACTAGATACAAATTGTGAATTTCTGGACAGTGTCCTTCTGTACCCCAGGATTATCAGCTGCCGTCCGATATCAGGTCTGGCTAAGGACGGTTTTGAAAAAGTTGCCCATTTAATTTTTGCATCTAATGGAGCAATGGAACCAAACCTGATCTTCTAAACATTTCGTGACATATATTCAGATACTGATATCCTCCCTAAATTATATTTGCTTTTAAAAATATGAGATTTGACCAATTTCTCAAGCCAGTATTTGTATTTATTGTACTCTGTGAGAGCAGAATGTTTAGGCAGCGCTGGGTTACTACACTAAATTGACTACATTTAATTCTTTTTACTACCTTGGTAACCCTCTATGAATAACATTATGCTACTCCAGGTGGATATGCCACAAGTAATACTAATCCAGGTAGTTTTATTATTTCTACACTTTATTTCGATGTTTATTTATTGGCATTGGCAGATATGCACTTAAAGATATCGGACATCTGTGTCAGCTCACTGTTTCCATACTGTCGCATCCCTAATATCGTTAACTTTCTGTAAAAAAATGAGAAAATGATGTGACTTTTTTAGCATATTCATGTTTATTTGCATTTATTACAATGTTATAAGACATTTATAAACACCCCTAGGGCTATGAAATAGTTTTAAACAACTTTCTGCTCAGTCTTGCATATTGGATTTTATTGGCAAAACCTCTGGGCCCTTATTTCTAAAGTGTTGAGGGCTGGTCCAGGATCAGATACGCCTCTTTAAACGTATTCGGCTTGAATAGGACATGGAAGGCAGCACTGATCCCGGATCAGCACTGTGATGTGTTTGATGCATATGCTCCCAGGGCTCAGGTTCAGTATCAGGTCACTACTCAGCCATCCTCTCTGCCTTTTTATTTGTACAATATTGTGAATACTGTGCAATGGAAATTGAACTCATGCATAGAATTACTTGATGCTTAAACATATCAAACCAACCGATATTAGACGTAATATGGGTAGAGACGTGGGTGTAGCGGATTTGCAGAGTTAGAGAGTGTTAAAAAAAAAAAAAAAAAAAAAAGGACGTTCACTTGCAGTACATGCGGTCTATGTATGTATGAAGAAGCCACACTTAATATGTAATTTACATATGTCATGTTTCTTTCTACCAAAGTAGAGTCAGTGATGGTATTTTTTAAGAAGCACCAGTTGTGGTTTTAATATTTTCATAATTGTGCACATATGAATAACCCTGAATTATGATGATGTAGCCTTTGTATAGTCCCGTATGGTCCTACTATGCATGATCTGAAGCTGTGGAATGGTAAAGGGAGTCGGTATGCATTTATGGTCCTTTGCAAATTGCTTAATAAACCTATACTTACAGCGTGCCCCACGTTTGAGTTGTAGTCCAGGCAGATGACGGAGCTCTCCATTGTATTGTGTCAAATTTCCTGATGAACAGGTCAATATACATGATCTAAAATGACTTGGAAAAAACATTACTTGTAAGTTACCATTTTGGAGATATGAGGTTTTCAGCAAAAATATGCTTCAGTATACATACTCCACTGTCTTTATTACCCCTTAGTGGCAAAACAGTGATAACAAAAGCATTGTATAATGGCATATTTTGATATTTGTTATTATTCACTCATAGCTCAGTGAAGCAGTGCATTATAGCCATTTCATAATTAGAATTGGAAATGGTGTAATCTCAAAGAATTCAATCAAATTTTTTTTTCTACAAAGCATCTTAGTACAGACATAAAAGGGAGCCTAAAACAAGTGCAAACTTGAAACTGCCATAACAGAATTGTTACTTATTTATAACTATGTAATAATCAGTGTAAATGTGACATTACATATACATAGTAGAATAAATCAATATAGTTAGCTGGTGCTGTCAAAGTGAATTTCAAAGTAATGATGATATGAATAATGTATATACAAAGAGGAATAAATTATATGTCTCAAATTATGTTTATTGTTTGGACATGTTGTACTCATATTTATAGTTGAAATAATAAGGTAAATAGATATTTAATCAAATTGATAAATGTGTTAAAACTTACAAACATAAACAAGTGTGTTGCTTTAGCTTTCTAAAATCTCACTTATTAATTAATTAATCGCAAATATTTTGGTTTTTTTACTCAAAGATGATTTTAGTAGAGATGCAAGACAGTGATATTTGACTGCCATCTTCTGGCCCATGTCAGAAATACACTTCCAGCATCATTATATACTTTTACAGGTGTTTCGCATTAATTTACCATTTAACTTACAATAACCCTCAAATGAACCTTTTCAGAAATTACAGCATGTTATTATTGTTCTATATGATTATCTAACCCAGATTTCTGTGAGACCTCTGTGAGAAGTCAAATGGGAACTTGTTTTTAATACTACAACAAAAAAAGCTAAATAATGGCATCAGTAAAAATATATTGGATATTATACACTACGTGATTTTTTTTTTTATTGCTTAAGCGTTGTTGCCAAAATGCACAGGAAGCTTGAGCTTTGTTTAAGTGTTGTTCAAACCATTACATAATTACACCATTTTCTAAAAGTACACATTTCTTATTTTGAGCATTTTGGTGCTAAAATACACGGTGAATTTTATTCTTTCAGAACTTCCATAAACACACAATAGTAAGGCTATAGCATTATGAGTTTTGGATATTTTGGTACAAAAATGTTCAATGTTATGCTTATGTTTCAATGGTAAATTTTCCAGTCACCTCACTGAATGCGCACACGCACACACATATATACAGTGTATGTATATATATATATATATATATATATATATATATATATATACACATACACACACACACACACACACACACAGCAGTATATATGTACTGCATTTTTGAGATTTCTTTAAGGTGGACTGCATAATTCCATGAGTGCTATTTTATAGTTTAAGTCTTCAACTGGATGCTAAAATAAGGATTATATTATATATGAGTGTCTATATACTGTATATGTAAGGGTCTGTGTACCAAAGCACTATTACTTTATTTCATTATAGAATTAAACCGGCTGTTTTTGTGATTGTGCCTTTAGGGCCGATATATGTAAATGATCACTGTTCCGACTGGCTGCCTTCTTACTCTGTCTTGTTCGAAAAGCATTCTGGGCTGAAACACTCATTATAACTTTACTGTAAAATGTGTGTGACAGACCGATAGCTGTAAATGCATTTTGTGACATCACAAATAAAAAAGAACAGTTCTTTCATGGGAAAACTCTTATACTATAAAATACCAAAATACAAAATAGGGAAGAAAAAAAAAATTCCATGATATGGGCTCTTTAAAGCCATTCTACGTTCACAGCAGGAACCATGTTTTGGATGTCTCTTGCAGTTCTGCTTCTACAGGCTTTAGATCCTGGTTGAGGGAGCATCTTACTCGTCTCGGTAGGCTATGGCCTAGCCCCAGTTTACCCCCCCCATCTCAGTCAGCACATAGTCTGATCCACAAGCTCTGTTAAGGTCATATATCAGTATATGAGTCTTTTATCAGCATCAGTCTTCATTTTTCCATGATTTTGGCTCTTTAAACCCATGCTATGTTCACGGTAGGAACCATGTTCTGGACATCTTCTGCACTTCTGCTTCTACAGGCTTCAGATCCTGGTTGAGGGAGCATCTTGCTCGTCTCAGTAGGCTACAGCCTAGCCCCAGTTTACCCCACGTCTCAGTCAGCACATAGTCCAACCCTCAAGCTCTATTAAGGACATGTTTTATTCAGTTGACATAAATACATAAACGTCTGGCTAACAGAGTCAATGGCACAATGCAGTAGACTCTTAACCATGCCATGGGTTTGCATGGTCGTGGGCTATCGAATCATACGTTTGCAATTTCACTTCTTCGATCGCGTTGAGTACTTTCGCATCTGTTAGGAATCCATGAGTTAATGAATTATAATGGGCTAATGGCTCACACGTCTCAAGAGGGGGAAGAGAAAGAAGAACAAAAAGTGAATTATTAATAAGCACATGGGGAGGGCACACGGGAAAATCACAGGGCACCGACCTGGAGATGCTGAGGAAGAATGTTGTTAGAATTAGGCCTTAAAGCTCCCAAATCATGGAAATCTGAGTTCTCCTTGTTCTGTAACGTGTGCTAAAGCTCCTTCACTTCCCAGTCAATACAGTAAAACAGCCCTATACAAAATGATCTTTCACACTTCATTCACACTT
>CM067499.1:20142330-20161410 GCA_034552555.1 Semaprochilodus insignis
ACAGTGTATTATATCAAATATGTGGCAGATTTTGTTTGGAAATGGATTTAAATTGCTATAGTAAAATCATAGGTGTCAAAGGTTCAAATTTAATATTTCTGTAAATACTCTTTTATTTTCATTACGCTCACTAGAAGGCATCACAATATGGTCTATATAAACACTCATTACACAAAAACAGCATAAATATAATTTTGCACTTTGGAACCAATATAGCCAAATTACAAGTCTATAATCGTACTGTTGTGTGGATTTCAGAACAAATTTTAAATTCCTTAAATATTTGAATGAAAAGACATGGAAATATACACATTGTGTATTATGTTAAACATACCGCACATTTTTCATTTAAAAATACTTTTAATGTTACAGTCAAACTATCAGTACTTAACTTCATCAGATGACCTGGTTTCATATACAGAGGGTTTGTTTATTTTTCTTCTTTGCTGTGCTACACCGATGAAAGTCCTTGGGCAGCACTCCTAACACTACATTGGCCTGTAATTGATTAACCTTATAAGTCGCTCTGGATAAGACCGTCCGTTAAGTGCCATAAATGTAAATGTAAGTCCACTGCTAATAAAAGTGTATAAAATATATGATGTAATAAACTCATAGAAGACACTTTCCAACACATTAACTGTAGTTTCATGAAGATGAAGTTTAATTTTACCCACACTCCAAAAATGCAGCCAGTAATACTATAATCTTAAAATTCAACTGAAAGCTTGACTTGTTGATAAATGCTCCTATAGAGAGAGTACAGGCAATTCCCAACCATTTCATCTCCTTGCTGGATCCATAAAAGTGTTATTTTTTTTCCTATAAGATGAATATGCAACATGCCTAATACACCATGCGGACACATTTTCAAATAGTTAGGTGTTTTTGAATGAAAACGAGGGGTACATTTTACAGACGCACAAAACAGTAAGACTACTGTTCAAAATAGGGAAATGATTTTCGTTCTTCCTTTATTTGAAAAGTGCTGTGAAAATTGGAACAAAACAAAGTTCATGTGTTCAGTGTGAAAGCAACTTAAAACAAAGTGTGCAGCAGCAGATGAACTACAGCTGCTGACTTTACATGATGGACCAACAAGAGTAATAATAGAGTGGACAGTGAGTGGACAGTATTGTTTAAACACTCCAGCAGCACTGCTGAGTCTGATCCACTCACAACACACACTAACACACCATCACCATGTCAGTCTCACTGCAGTGCAGGGAATGATCCACCACCCACATAATACCTGCTCTGTGGTGGTCTTGTGGGGGTCCTGAAAAACAGGGTAAAAGAGGTGTGGCAAAGTGCACAGAGAAACAGATGGACCAAGAAGAACAAACCTGTATAGTTTAATTCACGTTTTTACTACAATTATCTGAGAACATGTCAAATCAGTAAACTAAAAGACAAAACTTTCCTTTATCAGTTTGCATCCTATTTGGCTGGATTGACAATTTTCCCCATGAAGAGGACATTTGTTGTTTTCTGGTCAATGATAAAGATCATAAATGGACGATTAAAGTTTAGAACTGGAGTATAGGATATTGACTTCGACACTAAGCCCATTCCGGTCACAGCAGTCACAGTGGCACCAGCTTCATCCACATCAAGAGTGGCCTTATGTATAGCCTGAGGAAAAATATATGTACACATAACCAGTTAAACAAGTAACACCCGTACTGTGGAAACTGCAGAAGTCACTCAAGTTTTTATTCGTCAAACTATTTTTAGTCTAGATACAAAACTATTATTTAGTTACAAAGGGAAAGTTATTTAAACCGGAAGCCAAGAAATAAGCCATTTTTGTGAGTAAACAGAGATGTGATTTATGGGCGGGACATAAATGGTGGCAGAAAATGACAGCAAAGCGGTGTCAAGTGCAGGAATATAGAAGTGAGGATCGAGATGCCTACTTCAGTTATTTTAATAGTTTGCCAGCAGAAGCCAGGACGTCTTACATTAATGAGATAATCCTTAGGAACTCTCGGGTCACTGCGTCAAGGATCCAACTATTAACTATTATAAGCTCACCGGGGAAAAAAGGAGTGACCTTGTTTAAGGTGGTAGTAAATTCAGCTTCCTGCAGATGGTGCTGCACAAGGATGATCGGGCTGTAAGTATCTGCGGGATGTGTGAGGGGATTCATAGATTGAGAAGAGGTGGTACAGTGCAGTGAATGTCTCATTCCATGTGTGGTAAACGGCTCCAAAGCAGATGTTAATGATTGGCTAAAAGGAGTGACTGCATTTGGGCGTGTCAAAGACCATAGTTTGAAGGAAGTAGCTGAATCTGCAGGTGTATGGAAGCGGACAGTCATATGGGTCTACCAGCAGTGGGTAAAATCCCAGTCTACAGGGAATTCTCCTCAGAATTGTGCCAGGGAAGGCATCCACCAAATCTGGCCCAACTGCATAATTCTTTGATGCAGGACTGGCTGAACATTGATGTGGTCTACATCCAGAAACTTGTCCAGTCCATGCCAAATCCAGTCACGGCTGTTATTGGTGCTGTGGAGGTATTACACATTATTAGGTATGTTTCAGTCACAGGTTACTCATTGAGCGATTACAGTCATGTTAATCACTAGACTTACTGCTATTGTTATTGTCTGAGTATATTTATGTCTAATTATATCATTCTTGAAGGCTGATACTACACTAAGCTGTTATCAGCAGCAGTAGGCCAATACAGTACATCCTCTATAGACTCCATATGTGAGTATTATCATGTCCCACAGCGGTAACATAACCGCAACATCCACAGTGTATTTACAGATTACAGAAAGGGATTATGAGAGGTATTATGCGTTACCTGTAATCCAGATTTGTTGCCTTACCTTAGACACTAGCAGATCTTGCTCAGAAGAAATCCCAGTGAAGTTGGCTTTGTTTGTAAACATGTCCTCTATTCCAATTCCAGTCAGAATATCCTCCAGGGAATACAACGTCTTTAGGGAAAGCTTGGGTACATGTATCTCATATTTTCTGCAGATTAAGACAAATTTATCAGTCAACAATTGTACAGGAATATATGTAGACTAAGGTTACTCAGTATAGCAATTAAAAAATTCAAGTGAATTACACTAACATAGATTTCTACAGTGTCTTTTGCAACATGTAGATTTTCTATCTCTTTTAGTTGCATCATTGCTGCATAGAAATGCAGGCCAGGAGGACAGTTGCAGGTGATAATTTGATAGAGATCAATGTTAACATGTAGTCACATTTAAAGTCCCAGAACACTAGCTACTTCCCAAAATCCCTCAGGATGCAAATTACCGTTTCCCCTTCCATCGTAGCCACTTTACTATGTGTTGTGGAGATACAGTTGCCTCCAGAGAAGAGAGACCCCCCTCTGGGAGCACCAGCATCATGGAGAAAGAATCATTGTAGTGCAGAAAAAGGACGTGTGCAGAGAGTTCTTGATCATGGTAGACATCAAAGAAATACTCTTGGTACATCATTTGAACTGGAACAGTAGTTTCCTTATCCACATGGAATTCCTTCTGTTCAGTAAATATGGGGTTGAATGGGATGATCCATTTACCTTTAGAACAAAATTAAATGATTATTTTGAAGGACATGCCATGAAAATGCCATGAATGTGACAATCAAATCAGGCACTTCAAATAAACTTACCCTTGAAATATATATAGCTCAGCAGAAACATGATTGTCCCGTCATCCAGGTCTTTAATAAACTTGCTGATTTTGCCGCGTGTCTTTTCACTGACATACTTGTTGATCTGCTCAGTGGTCTCTGCGGTTTTGGTGAAATCTACAGAGAAACCATCTGAAAGGTAGAAACGCTTCATCTTCTCCAGGAACTCAGCATGAGGCTTAAAAGTGTCCTGGATGTAGAGAGCAGTGCCAACCTCCAGATCCACACCTGTCCTCTGATTGAGGGATTATAGGAGACTGAGGAAAGCTTGGTGCACCTCCTCACTGGTGAAGACCGAACTGTTGAATCCGAGACCACTGAAAAGCTGCTGATGGGTCTGACCACCTGCTCCTAAAGAGAGGGCAGCCAGTGCCGTGGACACGCTCAGCGGAGAGAAGAACACATTGTTGGACTGAGAATCCGGCTGTGCCACAATGCTTTTGTACAGGCGGAAAGCAAAATCGTTGTTCTTCTCAAACAGCTGTATGTTATTCTCCTTAGTCTCCTGTTCCAGACCTCCATGTACACCGGTGTAAATGAATGCTGAAATCAGACAGCTCCACAAGCAGAGGATGTTCCTCCCCATTCTCCTGCAGAGACAAAGACGACACATGCAACCTTATGTCACAATGACTGCATAGGAACATAAACTTTGCCAAAAGTTTTTTTTTTTTTTTTTTATCTTTTGATTTTCTTTCTGAGTTGAAGGATAAAGTATCCTCACTGATGAGCTCATCTTATGAGCAGATAACAGGGCTTCTCACACAAAAAGCTCATTTTTGTATGCAACACTGTAGTGAACTGCACATGTAGCAAATGTGTAATGTACAAGGAAGAACTGTGTACGTAATTTCCATGGGTGGCCTGAGGAGGCCTTTTATTTTGTTGCTTTCTGGAGACTGACTTTCCCTGAGAGCCACTTGTGACTGCTCGTNCTGTAGTGAACTGCACATGTAGCAAATGTGTAATGTACAAGGAAGAACTGTGTACGTAATTTCCATGGGTGGCCTGAGGAGGCCTTTTATTTTGTTGCTTTCTGGAGACTGACTTTCCCTGAGAGCCACTTGTGACTGCTCGTTGGCTTTTTTACTTTGAAGGCATTTAGCAAACGCCCTTATCCAGAGCAAGCATGCCTAGTGTTCCGTCTGAGGTGGTTTCCTAGCTAGTACAAGAAGATTACAAGAGTCTACAACTCACCTACAGCTCAGACACTGCCTGAACAAGGACCAATGCTGACAACAACAACAGGTTAAATACAGCAGAATCTAGCAATACCTAACAATTCCAAGGCATCGCTCATACCTAGAGAGAAGAAATGTTAATCTCAGTGCCAAGACAAAGCATTTAAATACATACATTTATTAGTGATTATTCACTTAAGTGCTTTACAAAGAGATGGGTCTTCAGTCTGTGTTTGAAAGTAATTTTAAATAATGACATTTCATTAGTAACCAAGTGGGAATAGAGTGACGCAGCAAAAGAAGCATAAATATATCCCTTTATACATACTGTATACATAATGCTCCTTTAACCTAAACATAGCACCAAATACTAAAACACCAAAAATATAGTGACCACCATGGTGTGATATGTGTCAGATTAGTACTTGTCTTTCAGCTGCTGCAGTCTACACATACAATCACTTAAAATTACTTAATGGCTTGTAAATGCTAAATTGTACATATTTGACACCAATCTCCATTTTCACCCTTTGAAAGGAAACAGACTGCAAATTTATAACGGTGGAGGAAACTGACAAGACGACTCCCACAAAAACATATCTGCTAGTTGGGTCTACGAAGGACTGTCTAAATGATCAAAAGGAGTAAAAACAGTATTTTTCAAGCCAAGTCAAATTTTTATGTATAGAGCCTTTTACAACAGATGTCACAAAGCAAACCCGGGTCCAAATCCCACAGTGAGCAAGCCAGGGGTAACAGTGGCAAGACAAAACTCCCTCAAGTAAAAGGAAGAAACCTTGAGAGGAACCAAGACTCAAAAGGAGAACCCATCCTCTTCAGACCCACATGGGATAGCAAGACAAGCACAAAAAAAGGATCAGAATTTACAATGATATGCAATATTGAATAGGATAACTGATAGAAACTGTTACATAGACTATTATGAGAGACTGTTAGAAAGAGTAAGATAAGTGTTTTGTGAGGCAGAGGAAGAAATGTCTCAATTTGTCACTTTTTGTTCAATATATTAATTTTGGTTAGTTGAACAAAGCAGTCCTTTGTAGACCCAGTTAGCAGATATGTTTTTGTGGGAGTCGTCAAGTTTGCATGTGTTTTCATACACGCAAACCTTTACTAAATCAGGGCCTAAGACCTTTCATATTTCTTCTGCAACGGCAAAACTGTGTACAAAAACTAAAGAAACTCACCTGCCGAGTAGCTGCAACCACCTTCTTCAAACTCTTGCACCTTTGACGATGATGAGTGAATGCGCTGTCCTTCTTAAACTTACACAGAAACCAACCTTTACACCGTTTGCCTTTTGTGTCTTTGGCCTGAATCCACTGTAATCATTAACTGCCTTCAAAACACACTGGTCAAACACTGTCGACATGAGAGTACACTCAGACAACCCACCTCCTTTTACTGGGGTGAGGGTCGGCAGTGGGGGGAGGGAAAGCACAGTGGTCAGCGTTTATAAGAGAGGCAAAATTGAGGGTTCTGTCTTTTTTTTTTTTCTTACTGCTGAAAGTTCAGTAAAATTATGATTTATGCCCTAAAATTGTTGAGAACTTAAAGTATTATTATTAAAACTAGGCAAGACACATTTATATGTATAGCACCTTTCAATAGATCTCATCACAAAGCAGGTTTACAGAGAATCCAGGTCCAAGCACCCATTGAGCAAGCCAAGGGTGACAGTGGCAAGGAAAAACTCCCTCGGGGCAAGAGGAAAAAAGGAACCAAGACTCAAAAGGGGAACCCATCCTTCTCTGGTCAACACCTGATAGCAAGACAAGCAAAGAAGAGGAACAATAATTTACAGTTATACTAAAAAATTTAATAGGATAACTGGTAGATAGAAGACTATGATGATACACTGTTAGAGAGAGTAAGAGAAGTGTTCAGTGTTTTTAAAGCAGAGAAAGAAATGTCTGATTAATCTTTGATTTAATAGCAGGATCAATGGACGGGAGCGCAAAATGCAGACAAAGTCCCCTCACAGCACAAGACATATAGAAGCCCCATGTGATCCAAACTGGCCAGCAGATGAAGCAGCATCAGAGCGCATATGATGCTCCACATTAGACTACAAAGTTTGGGCAGTAGCTCAAAAAAAAAAAAAAAAAAGAAGAAGAAGAAGAAGAAAACTGTGCACTTAACCACAACAACATCTTAAATATCATCTATATGTGGCCTATTCCACCCCGATTGTATGAAACGGGAAGCCAAACCAACGAGTGGACCCAAACCCAGACTACACCACTCTTAATTAAGGGGTGAGAGGAACCTATAAACTTAAGATCTTACAAAAGAAACAAAACCCACTAACATGTATCTATCCCCAAGAGGTTTGTTCAACTAAATGAATGGCAGATGAACAATTCCAATAAAAACAGTAACAAAATAATTAAAGGAAAGGAGTTTTACTGTGACTTAGAGTTTCAGAATCTCAACCGTACTCATTACTAAACAAGCCTTAGCACATTTCAGGATCTTACGTATCAGACAAACCATAAACAATCTAAATAAAGAAAAAAAATATAATTAAATAAATAAATAAATAAATAAATAAATTCAAAGCAAACAATATCGACCAATATGCATTCTCATCCATCTACTAATAAAACTCAAACCATTTAAATCAAGAAAATTTACAGCTAATAGTATAAGGGATTCTGAGTTTGGAGATAGCATTATATATGGAGACTGGTAGTGGTAGCAGGCACCAATGCAAACCAAAAGAAATAATAATGCAAAACAGAAACTAATCATGCAAAACAGGGGCGATTGCAAAACAGTCCTGTTTTCCTGGAGGATCAGCTGTCTGAATCAGCAGTTATTGGTCATCCGGACCCCCTCCCAGGCATCACCAAGCAGTAGTGGAGATTTTAGTCTGACCTAAGATCACATACACAGCCACAGGAGGACAACTCCAAGCAGTGGCAGGACTACTGAAAATCACTGCCAGCCTTTTTATGAGTTCTCCACTTCCAGCCAGCAAGCCAACGAGGAACCAACAAAGGGATCTAAAATCACGTTCTTCCCCCGCACACACTCAAAGCCGTGGAACACAGTTAAGCGAGGCACAGGTGAGCCTAATAAACACCCTGCGCTCAATCCTGGGAGCTTCTAACCCTTCTAGGTCCTAATGCCCTACATTTATACCACTGCCGCTTTGTCCCACCATGGCCCACTATTTGCAGTGCTGCTGGGTCCTAGTGCTCTACAGTTCATGAGTTGGATTTTGGGTAATATCCGTTAAATATATCTCAAAATTTCATAAAGTAATGACTGTGCCCAAATACATAATTTCTTGAAATTCAGTAGCTCAGTATTCAAAATTTCAAAAGGTAAGACTTAAGTAAGTCATTATAAGTAAAGTAAGTCATTATGTCCTATTTTGAGGAAAATTAATAATTATTATTAGTAATATATCGTCTCTCTATTTTCCCCCCATTTTCCCCTACTCTGTCGATAGGCCACCATAATAGGGTGAGTGTTATTTTAGACCCACAATAGGGAATAGTAAATATTTAATAGAGACCTAGTTTTATTTCTGTAAATATTCCCAATTTTTCTCTCAACCCGCTCAAACCACATCCAGCTCCTCATTAATGTCATGCAGATTTGTTGATGTGGTTAAGACCACAGTACGACCATAAAAAGTAAAACAGTTGAACACAGCGGGCAGCTAACAGGTGCAGTGTTGAATTCCAGGTACCCATAGCAGCGGAATAAATTGAATGCTGATATTTTTAATTATACGTTGATATATTTGATATATAAGTCAAGGTGTAACCAGTCATGTACAAAATAACCAAACTTTGATTAAAATGTACCATTAGAAACAATAATGCATGCTCAACCGAGTTATAAAAAACAAGATGTACAAAATAATAAATAAGTAAATAAGTAAGTAAATAAATAAATAAATAAATAAATAAATAACACCATTGTATTAGTTGTATTTAATGTTTAAAATACACATACTAATGTAATTTGGTGTAGTCCGAGGCCTGAATCAGTCTAAATGCACAAACAAGTGATCACGGACATAAGGGAGCAGAAAGCTGGGCAAATATGCTTACATAAGCAAAACCAAAAGCCTCCACTTACATTACAAAACTGAAGTCTGCCTTACAGCAAATCACAAGTACTTGGTAATTATCTTTATCTAATGAGGCTAAAAAATAAGACAAAGTCGAACAAGTTAAAAGTACCGTCTTGGAATCAGCAAACGACGTTTGAGTCAGTAAAGCTGGGAGGTACCAGCCTAAGCACTGGCCAATGTTAGGCAACGTTAGAATAAACTGCTCACATACTGTGTATGTAGGCCTAAATGGAAGAATTTCTGAGATTAACACATTGGTCAAGAGATTTAAACAAGACAACGGGACTCACTTGACCAGTAACTGGTGGTGTGAAAGACAATAACTCAAAAACTGAAATCTAATGTACAGTCCTAGGATAATCAGTAGTTTGATTTATTTTACAGATCGTCAATCTAATTGGTATTCTGTACAGAAGTTTCAGTTATTAACTTGTTTTATTCTCTACTTTCAGTTGAGGTTCACAGTTTATGTGCTAGTTTAAATTTTAATTCTACTTTATAAAGTTGCTCATTTACTGTTTTAGTTTCACATATTTAGCGGAGTCCGTCTATAGTACTCAAACTCTAAAAGTCTGGTGACTTCTTGTCCCTTTGATGTGGGCTTGGCTCGCCATCTAGTGTCCAAACTAACCTGTCCACAAAAAAAAACATCTTAATACATCTAAATACACATCTTAATAAATAAACATCTTAATACAACACAAACATCCATCAGCTATAACATTAAAACCACCTCCTTGTACCTACACTCCATTTTATCAGCTCCACTTACCACATAGGAGCACTTTGTAGTTCTACAATTACAGAGCGTAGTCCATCTGATTCTCTGTATACTATATTATCCCCCTTTTACCCTGTTCTTTAATAGTCAGGACCCCCACAGGACCACCACAGAGCAGGTATTATGTGGGTGGTGGATCATTCTCAGCACTGCAGTGACACTGGTGTGGTGGTGGTGTGTTAGTGTGTGTTGTACTGGTGTGAGTGGAGACAAAACTCACTGTCCACTCTATTAGGCACTCCCACCTTGCTGGTCCACCTTGTAGATGTAAGGTCAGAGATGATAGCTCATCTCCTGCTGGACAATTTGTGTTGGTCATCCTCTGGTCCTTCAACAGTGGTCACAGGACACTATTGACTGGATAGTTTTGGTTGGTGGACGATTCTCAGTCCAGCAGTGTCACTGAGGTGTCTAGCAGCACTGCTGTGTCTGATCCACTCACACCAGCACAACACACACTAACACACCACCATCACATCAGAGTCAGTGCAATGCTGAGAATGATCCACCACCCACATAATACCTGGTTCGTGGTGGGTCTGTGGGGGTCCTGACCATTGAAGAACAGGATAAAAGGGGGATGACAAGGTACAGAGGCACTACAGTCAGTAATTATAGGACTTCAAAGTGCTCCTATATGGTAAGTGGAGCTGACAAAATGGACAGTGAGTGTAGATACAAGGTGGTGTACTTAATGAAGTGAAGGGTGGGTGTATTTACACCATGTGATATGACATGATGATGAATTTACTATAACTATAAACTATAAACAAAACTTCACAGTGTAACTGAATGCAGCAGACAGGCAATATGAACAGGTGTCCTGAATCTGCATAGACATAGAAGTGGAATAAACTGAATCCTGATATTGTTGATTGTGTCTTGATATTGTTGATTGTGTTGATTGTTGAAGTTCAGGCCTAACCAATCATGTACAAACAGTTTACCATTAGAAACATTAATGCATGTTTGATACACTTTTAGGCAAAAAATAATTAAAAACTAATTCATTTTGGAACCTGATAAAACTCTTGACTCCTGCTTCTGGAATGGTTGGTGTCAATTTCTCAGCTCCTGACCAATACAGCCCTAGAGCTGGCAGCAGCTATCAAACCTTACATCTTAAATGTAGTTTATCCAGTTCTAAGTAGCTTCAAATTATAATTACACTCATCATCTAAAAAATAGTTGTACCCGGAAGGAATCAGCCAACAGGTATAAAACTTGATAGGTAGGTTTGACATCGTGAGACATGCAAAAGAGCCAAGTTTCACACTCTGCGCCACATGTGACGTAAGCAAGGATGGGCGGTACCCGACTGACTTGTGATCTAAGACTGCGTTTCTTGTTGTTGAACAACTGTCGTAACTGTGGAGAGAGAGCGTTCAAAATGATAATCCCTCCATCATTAACGATTGAGTTGTTCAGCAATGCTTTGGGAAACACACCACAGATGGATACTGTTCTTCGTCCTCTCATTAAAGTTGAAAACAATAAGCTTTGACATGAGGGGTGAGGCAGAGTCCTTGCATTGTTTGTGGGGCCCTACACAATGTGGGCCGTGAACGTGTAGGGCCGACTGGCTCTGGTGCTATAGAGGAGTGCAGTAAAAGAAGCAGAAAGAAACCTGTAGAGTTTAATGCACATTTCTTTATTACAATCATCTCAGAAAATGCCAAATCTATAAACAGAATGGCAGATCTTTGACGGGTCAGTTTGCTTCTTTTTTTGCTGGATTGACAATTTTCCCCATAAAAAGGACATTCTTTGTTTTCCGGTCAACGATAAAGATCATAAATGGACGATTAAAGTTTAGAACTGGAATATAAACCCACATCTGGGGCTCGAAGGATAGTCCAGTCACAGCAGTTGCACTGGCCCCAGTTTCGTCCACATCTAGACTGGCTTGATGTATAGCCTAAAAAATATGTACATTTCCAGTTAACATTTATGTATATAGACATACCTCTCTTGTCTTGTTATTATTATTAATATAATAATTATTAATATCTCTTAATATGTTTATTAGTGCGATATTCACCAAGGCTGCTCCTGCATATGTCTAGTGCATTACATACCTCATATATGTATATATGTACATGTTCTCTTTTCACTTTTATAACCTGTGATTAATAGCTCTTCTGTAACTTGCTCTGTTCATTCAGATTAATGTATGTACATACTGTTCTAGTACTCTGCTCACTGTTACTGTTTGTGGTTAATAGCTCTTCTGTAACTCTGAGTCTATTTATTCTAGTAATGTATGTCGTCTTCTGTGCAATTTGTATAGTACTGTGACACTTCAATTTCATTCGGGATCAATAAAGTGTTATCTTATGCTGTTTCACAACTCCCATACTGTAGTCCAGATTTAGAAGGATATGATGATTAGCTTATTGTGGAACTGGAGAACTTGATGTCATAAGCAGGGTTACATGCAATACAGTGGCCAGCTTAACCTTAAACCTTCTGCTGGAGTTTTCATTTCTAATTTCTTTTTAACTACTTACACTGGAAAATAAGAAACATTAGACAGTTAAAGGTGGCATAGAATGGAAAACTGTATTTACATCAGCGTAGTTAAATAAAGAGGGTTCAATACACAGAACTGCCATATTGGGACCCTCAAACCCCGTTGTTCCATCTTCAAATACAAACCCTGCATTTTGTCAAAGAGGGCAGCAAAACTGGCCAATTCTAAACTTGTGGACTGTTACTTAACTGTTTTGATTATTTATTGGGGATTATTTATGTCCCCAAATTCATATATGACAGTAGAGCAACGGCAAAGAAAATGGCGGACTATGTGGAGAAATCTACAGTTCCAGTTTTTGAAGACACTGTTGGCACTATTCATAACATTTCCAAGGAACCGAACTGTCAATGGTCATAGCTGATGTTCATCTTTACATGAGACTTGAGTTGACTTCCTATTCGCAAGCTTCCTAATTAAATGTTCCATTCCTCCTTAACTGCTGCAGCCTGTACAGGCACCAGAATGTAACTGCAGCACATTTTAAGGTGGCAAGAAGCTGGCAAACAGGAAGTCAACTTCAGCTCCCATATCTTTAACATGATTCTGCATAACTTAAATGAATTGAATGCAGAGCTTGACAGTTTCTCAAACTGTGGAGAATATAAGCAGATCATCTTAAACTGAGAGTCTCATAGTGAGGAACAACTTTACTGTGCTGTGTGTTGATGTTCAGATGGAAAGCAAGTAGCTAGCATAGGTAACGTTAGCTACTAGCAAGCTCCAAGTAACTAGCGTTAGCATAGCTAACTAAATAGTCTAATGACCAAGCTTATTTACATGGAGGTTTATTTTCATTTCTAGCCTGTGTCTGTGTGAGCCTTTGCGCTCTCTCACCGTAAGCCAGCCAATCAGAAATTATTCATAAGCTTACCAAAATTAGGAAACCAACTCATTTCACCAAAGAACCAAATCATAGGGTGTAAATGGGCATGTAAGTCACATATCTTCTATGTAGGACATCAGAGAGCAATTAGAGAGACAATAATGAGCACATGCATTTGATGCCATCTTTAAAACAATGAGAAACAAATTAAATGGAAGAACAGTTTAATTACAGATTATAGAAAGGGATTATATGGTGTATTATGTATTACCTGTGAGCCAGATTTGTTGCCTTACCTTAGACACTAGCAGATTTTCCTCAGAAGAAATCCCAGTGAAGTCGGCTTTGTCTGTAAACATGTCTGCCATTCCCATTCCAGCCAGAAGATCTTTCAAGGAATACGACGTCTTTAGGGACAGCTTGGGTACAAATATTTTGTGTTCTCTGCAGATTAAGACGTAGGAATAGATGTAGACTATGTTTATTCAACACAGCAATTTAAAAATTCAGATGAATTTCAGTAGCATAGATTTCTACAGTGATTCTTAAGGAATCTTTTGCAATGTGTACATTCAGTTTCTTGTCTTTCTATGAAGCAATAAAGTCAGAAGAACAGTGGGAAAAGGTGATGTTTGTTGGATTCGGTTGGTGGTCAATTTGAGCCAGTTTTGCAGAAAAATGCTTTCAAAGTCCTCAGCAATAATCAACTGCAGGACTTCAGAGGCAAATTCTCGCTCAATAATAATTCTCGCCATTTCCTATACAGCAGTATAGAAACAACTAATGAAGGTCTCGATTAAAGAAGAGAGAGATGCACTAAGCTCTAAAGGCATAAGTACATAAAGGTGATAATGTGATTTAAGAGTTAATGTGCAGTCGCATTAAAAGTCTCAGAACACTAGCGGCTTCCCAAAATGACAGATGCACAGACGCTAATTACCGGTTCTCCATGCTTCTCAACCACTTTGCTATGTGTTGTGGAGATACAGTTTCCTCCAGAGAAGAGAGACCCCTTTCTGGGAGAGCCAGCATCATTGAGAAAGAATCATTGTAGTGCAGACAAAGGACGTGGGCAGAGAGTTCTTGATCATGGTAGGCATCAACCAAATTCTTCATATACATCATTTGAACTGGAACAGTAGTTTCATTATCCACATGGAAGTCGCTCTGATGAGTAGAGAAGGGGTTAAACGGCATGATCCATTTACCTATACAACACAATGAAAAAAAAAATTGTTATTAAAGACATAGAAAAAGGCGTGAATTTGACAAGTCAAACGGTTCAAATGAACTTACCCTTGAAATATATATAGCTGAGCAGGTACATGACTGTACGGGGATCCAGGTCTTCAATAAACTTGCTGATTTTGCCGCGTGTCTTTTCACTGACATACTTGTTGATCTGCTCAGTGGTCTCTGCGGTTTTGGTGAAATCTACAGAGAAACCATCTGAAAGGTAGAAACGCTTCATCTTCTCCAGGAACTCAGCATGAGGCTTAAAAGTGTCCTGGACGTAGAGAGCAGTGCCAACCTCCAGATCCACACCTGTCCTCTGATTGAGGGATTGTAGGAGACTGAGGAAAGCTTGGTGCACGTCCTCACTGGTGAAGACTGAACTGTTGAATCCGAGACCACTGAAAAGCTGCTGATGGGTCTGACCACCTGCTCCTAAAGAGATGGCAGCCAGTGCCGTGGACACACTCAGTGGAGAGAAGAACACATTGTTGGACTGAGAATCCGGCTGTACCACAATGCGTTTGTACAGGCGGAAAGCAAAATCGTTGTTCTTCTCAAACAGCTGTATGTTATTCTCCTTAGTCTCCTGTTCCAGATCTCCATGTACACCGGTGTAAATGAATGCTGAAATCAGACAGCTCCACAAGCAGAGGATGTTCCTCGCCATTCTTCTAAAGAGACAAAGATAATACATGCAACCGTACATCACAGTGACCACACAGCTATTTGAATTTGACACCTTTTTTGAGATGAATGATAAACTATCCTTACTAAAATCTGAGGGGCACATAAGACTTCCCAATCATTTATGTTCAGTTATAAGCTACTTAGCCACTGAACACTTTGACTTACTTCACAATCTGCTTGGCAAAAATAAAGCTAATTTGTGTGCAATATAGTAAACTGCATATGTAGCAAATCTGTCATGTACAAAGAAGAACTGTGTACATAATTTCTATGGGTGGGCTGAGGAGGCCTTATTGTTTATGTAGTTTTCTGGTGCCTGACCTGTCCAGCTCCTGTCCACTTGTGGCAGCTCATTGACTTTTTAAATAAGGACATTTCATTAGTAAGCCTGTAGGTATAGAGCGACACTTTAATAAAAAAAAAAAAAAAAAAAAAAAAAAAAAAAAGCATACACATATCGCATATCTGAGGCATGTCTCTCCACCTTATTAGAAGTGTTCCAGCTCTAGCACCCGTAAACTGTGTCCCAACACCCCCCAAAATTGTTGCTGTTTGTTTTAAAGTTTGTCTCTGATAAGCAACTACCCCCAGCTCTCCCCACCCCAGCTCTCCACAACCCTAGGTCTCCCTGAAACCGTGCAGTAACTTCGTTACTCAGCCCCAACACATTATATTCATTGGCAGCAGTCCTGATGTCACATGGGGACAAGACGAGGAGGCAGGATGCAAATGCAAGTCTTTAATGAAGAACAAATTAAAACAAAACCAAAGACACTAGCAAACTGAGAAATGACAGGGAACAGGGTAACAAAAACAACAGGCATGAAGACAAAACACCAAGCAAGAACAAAGGGAACAACAGGGAGTATAAATGAAAAAGGACTAATAAGGAACACCTGGGAAGGGGCGGAGCTACAAAGTAAAGACAGGTGAAGGGCCTGACAAGAGGGCGGAGACAGGAGGAGCAATAACCAAAACAAACAAGCACATGGGACAGGACAACAAAAGGCGCATGGAAGTGACCGGAGAAAAAGAGACAAACAGAAAACCAGAGAAAACGGAGACAAACAGGGGCAAGACAAGACAAGACAGGACGTGACACCTGATTTTTGCTGCACTGAATCACAGATCACTCTTTATGTTGCTGCTGTTAGGTAGGAGTTAGGTAGGAGTTAGCTATCCAATCTTTTTATCAAGCAACCTAATGGTGCAGGTCGTCAATCAACCACTATCCACTGTTATGCCTATGTGTAGTCAAGGTGCTAGACTAGTACTGTCTGTATGTGTATCAGCCAATGTATATTTAATGTTATAGGATGACAGAAGATATGATAAGAGAAATGATGCCCAACTTCTAACCTGTCATCTGTGTGTGTGGCCAGCCAGTCACCATGGATATTCGATTGTTTTTCCAGAGAAAAGAGCAAGGTTAGGTCAGAAAGGGTCACCAGATGCCCTGAAAACTCCAGAAGAGTCCTGAGTTTTGAGTAGTTGTTCTGAATCCTGAATTCTTGTCTCGTTTTTCCTCAACAGTAACTGTTTTAGCTGTAGTTATAGAGTATATGAGCAGGCTAAAAGAAGAGCTGTCTGTGTGTTGTATTAAATTTGCTGTTTTTAGTTACTTATATCAAACCAGATAATGCAGAATGCAGCTGCTGCTGTGCAAAGTTTATTAAAAAATATCTAAAAATGTGTATATGTTTGTGCACAAAACAGTTTTATTAGCTTCTTATCTGCTAAAAAGATGTTCAAAATAAAGGTAACATGCCTGTCATCTGTGCACATTAGTTTCTGTGACTCGATCATCTGTAAATGATCTTCATAATATCGATAATAGATTATTAGAATTACTATTTCTGATTTGAATTAAAATTCTTCTGAGCAGATACACTCACCCTAACTCCCTTGTCCTGAATTTCATCCATTCTTACCTGGTTGCCCACAGCAGCTCAATTATTAAATGTGAAACATGCTATACGTTAATATGGATTTGTAGTTTTCTCTCATTAGCTAAAAATACTCCTTGTTTTTTATTTGTTATATTTGCCAATTGGTCAGTTTTCATTGGGTGCTCAGCACCCCTAAAGCTTTGCTGGTAGAATCACCCCTGTTGTATACAAAATAGTAAGTTTAAACTGAACATAGGACAAAATACTAAAACACTAAGTGTACAGTGACCACCATGGTGTGAATTGTTCATCAGATTAGTCGTCCAGCTGCTGCAATTTACACATACAATGCTAAACTCAAAAACTAAACTGAATTACTTTAAGGCTTGTGTAAAGAGTTCAAGAAGCTCACCCGTCATCTAGCAGCAACTGCCTTCTCCAAACCTTTGCCGATGCACCTTTGCTGATGATGAGTATGTGCTGTACTTAGACTGGCCCAGTAAGCAACCTTTACACTGATAGTTTTCTGTGTCTTTGGCCTAAATCCATTGTAATCATTAACTGCCTGCAAAACACACTGGTCAAACACTGTAGACATGACGGTCAGACAACCCACCCCCACATACTGGGGTGGAGGTTGGGGGAGGATGGGTGAGGATTGGAAGTTTGAGGCTTTATAAACAAATTGCGTTCTGTTTTTTAATTTTAAATAAATTCAGATTATTTCTGAATATTGAGTCAAAATTATATTTTATGTTCCAAAATTGGAGACTTAAGTTATAATCATCAAAGCATTCTATAAATCATTTATATCTATTTTAAAAATGTTCCAAATGATTGATAAAGACTATGCCACAATACATACTTTCTTGAAATTCACAATTTCAACATTGTATGTCAAATAAAATGAACTGAGAGAAAGTAAGTCATAATAAGATATTTATGACCTATGTTGAGGAAAATAACATATCATTATAATAACCACTATCAGAAATATATTCTCTGTCTTTTTTTCCCCATTTTACATCCTCTGCTTAGTGGGAATAGGCTTTCAGAATAGGTTAAATGCTATTTTAGACCAACAGTAATGAAGAGTTAATATTCAACAGAGTGGGTAAAGAGATGTGTTGGAGTTGACAAATTGATTCTTTTACATATTGGGGGGAAAAAATAAAACATAAAATGTGGACTGTTCAAAAAAATGGCACTTTTTATATTTGATATTTTTGTAAAGCACAATAAGCAGATAGTTACTATATTTTAGTTTGTTTCCAGTGAAGGACACATATACATATTCTAATGATGACCAAATTATTTGAGAAAACTAGTTAGAACTTTTTCTTCAAATTGCAAATCACCTTTCCTCCATCAATCTGAGCCACATTGCTACTTGTATTGTAATTTTTACAGTGCTTTATGAAAAAGTCATTCACAAGATGTGGTGAGAGTCATGGTGATTTTTATTTAGATTTTTGTTTCTCAGAAAATGTAAGTAACAAAAAAAGAGACAATCATTTGCAATGTCTGTTCACATCTTACTTGCTTGGATTGACAACCTTTCCCATAAAGAGGACATTTTTGGTTTGCTGGTCAACGATAAAGATCATAAATGGGCGGTTAAAGTTTAGAACTGGAAGACGATGGAATGAACTTATTAAAAAAATGTACTAAGAATTTGGTCAGTCGAATCGGATTCGCCCGTCCTGGCCGACGATTCGACTATTCGTTCATGTTTTTTCTCCATATATATTATCTAGTAATCAGTAAATCAATTTGCATATGTTTCAGATCTGATGTCCTCATTTAGAAAGTCAGCAGAGTCACAGGAACATATTTTTGAACTAAAAGAGACGTGGCATCTGATGAATGATCTGAACTGGAGCCTGATTTAATTACAGAATGTAGCGTCGGCAGCAAGCAACGTATTTATGCTAAAAATTAGCGCTTACAGCCTGTCTTTTTAATTTCACTTTTAACAGCTTCTTCAGTAGGATGACCCTTCGTCTTTCATCTCTCATAAATAATGAACTCCTAAATAAAACCAAATTAGTCAATATTTAAATTATTTTTAGATGAAAAGAAGAATGGTAGACCTGAACCGTTTAATTATTATATTTAATCTGTTCGGATTCTCTTCTTCAAAAGCTCCTCCAGACTTTCTCTGAGAC
>CM067499.1:20171293-20184807 GCA_034552555.1 Semaprochilodus insignis
GCCACAATGCTTTTGTACAGGCGGAAAGCAAAATCGTTGTTCTTCTCAAACAGCTGTATGTTATTCTCCTTAGTCTCCTGTTCCAGACCTCCATGTACACCGGTGTAAATGAATGCTGAAATCAGACAGCTCCACAAGCAGAGGATGTTCCTCCCCATTCTTCAGCAGAGACAGAATAATACAAATATAGAAATACATTTTTGGCAGATAAAATTACACATTACATTTTTTATCATACAGTCATACAGAATAAGAGTTTACAAATCAGGAATATTAAGTAATATATTTCATAGCTTTCTCTCATGCTCCTATTTTAATATCACTAAGACATTTCTTCTGGTAAAGCTACAAACACAATTCTGGAAACTCACCTGGAAGCTTGCTGCAGCCACCTTCACTGTACTCTTGCAGCTTTGCTGATGTTGAGGGAGTAGTGTGCTTAAATAAGTTTGCGTAGTCGTCACCCACTGTTCTGTTTGTTTGTTGATCCTGAACTTTGATCAAATTATATTTACTGCTGAGCAACATCTGTTCTGAGTTTAAGCAGTCAAAGAATAATCAGCCAGCCCATTTAGTTTCTGGGTGAATTGTCTGAATTAATTCTCAGAGAGAGAACTTCAGGTGCACTCGTCTAACTGTTAAAGAAAAGCTGGTCTAATGCAAAACTGCTACAGTCTTTCTTAAGGGTGCAGAATACAAGAAAAGGACTCACTACTCAACAGTGCAGAGACTGGACCTTTGAGTAGTGAAGACATGAACTAATAAGTAAAAATGTAATATTTAAATTCCACTATTGTAATTTTAAGATGGTTTTGTGAACTCAGGGTCTGTATGTGCCAAACCAAGCAAAATCATCCAAATGTGAATATATTTCTTAATATGCCCAAAAAACATCTGCTTTTATCCGATTATTTTATAACAGGCCTAATTATCTATCTGTACAAGCACCAATATTAAGCAATACAGCCTAACTCTTGGTGCCTCTGTGCTGTGTGATGTAGACACATGCAGACACTGATCACCTGATCAACATCAGTGCTTGCTCTTAATCTTGCTCTAGTGGCTAAAGGCAATGATATCCTTACAGCAATGTTCCAACATCTAGTACAAAGCCTTCCTAGAAGAAAACGGAGGCAAATTCCCTATTAATCCCTTTGATATGAGAAGACGTGCTGGAGAAGTGTGTGTACGCTTGGACATACAGTCTATATGGATTGGTGAGTTTGGTGTGGAGGAACGGCAGTGGCTTGCCCTCAACCCCACGGAACACTTTTAGGGTGAACCGAAACATTGACTGTGAGACCAGCCTTCGTCTAACATCAGTGCCTGACCTCCCAAAACCTCTTTTGACTGAATGGACACAAATTCCTATGGACACACTCAAAAATCTTGTGGAAAGCCTTTCCAGAAGTTCATAGGGGTGTCAGCTCCACATGAACGTCCATGGTTTTGGAGTGGGATGTTCAACAAGCTCATATACGTGTGATGGTCTCATGTCCACATAATTTTGGCCATAAAGCATTTAATATTGCCTTTAACCAGTGTTTCAAAAGAATGATGTAACAGTTATGGAGTGTTATTGTGCTTTTATGGATGTCATGAAGCCATCACATAGATTCAGTACTATTATGTGGTTTTTATGACATATTTTCTTCTAAAAATGATGTGCTTTCTCATAACTCACATATTATGCTATTTTTATGACATATTTTCTCGTAATATCGAGACCCTAGGGATTTTAGTTTTATTGTAATTGGCAGGAAAGTGCCACCATAGATATCAGATCATACATTAAATAGTACACTAGATTACTGAATGACTGTGTTTAGAGGCGTGTGTGTGAGGATTTAGGAATTCTGTTTTTCTCAGTGCTAGTTAGTGGGACGCAGTTCCCGGTTTTTGTTAGTAGCCCCGGCACAAAACTGAATAGTCAAAGTTTAGATACTGAACGTGTATTCAAATTTATAACGGCCTAAGACAGACATTTAGAAGTGAGAGTTGTGGACAAACAGATATTTCAGGTAAGAGTAATCACATAATGATCAGTGGAACATAAAGCACCACTGTTTATCTATTCTTTATTAAAAACAAATATGAAGAAGGTTGCAGGGCAGTCGGGTCAAATCCTGCAGATTAATAAACAGATACTTCCCGTAGACCATCAGTTTACTTAATAGATCTGCCTGATGGACATTAGCCATTCTGTCTGGACCACTGGCCAGTCCTAACTCTTAACTTCAATCTACTGCACACATACTTTCTGCACCCTGTCACTTTAAATAAGACATTCTGTTTTGTTGAACTTACCAAATCTGCAAAAGCATCTCACCTCTGATTGGAGTGAGTCTAAATCTGAATGTATTGTTGTAACCAAATAGGAAAATGCAAGATTATCATGAATAACAGCTTTAATAATAAAAAAGCAATGTTGTGAAAATGAATGATCCTGAAGAAAAGTTCAACAGAGATAGAAATCTAGCTTAATGGATTCACCTGGTCAAAAATGTAGAGCAAAAATGCATCTTCAAGAGGAAGATGTTCTAAGTTTTTTATTTTTTTTACTCCCACTGCTTCTGTTTTAAGATGGTGAGGTGAACACAGTCTGGAGTTCCTACCTACATTCATTTTTACCTGTATGTATAACACAGGAAAGGTTGGGACGCCATGTAAAATGTAGATGAATGTAAATAAAACCAGAATGAAAATCATTAACTCATTTAGAACTTGATGGCAGCTACACATCTCAGTAAAGTTGGGACAGGGCCATGTTTACTATTGTGCTGCATCTCCTCTTCTATTAACAACAGTCTGTAAACGTCTGGGAGGTGAGGAAACCAATTACTGGGGACTTGGGAGAGGAATGTTGTCCCATTATTATCTAATGTATTTCAGCTGCTCAGAAGTCCTGGACCCTCTTTGCTGAGTTTTTCGTTTCATGAAGCGCCAATTGTTTTCTATTGGTGAAAGGTCTGGATTGCAGGCAGGCCAGCTTAGCACCTGGACTAATTTGGTTCTTCTGTAAAGCCATGCTGTTGTGACAGATGCAGTATGTGGTTTAGCACTGTCTTGCTGAAATATGACACGTTGTCTGGATGCGAGCATATGTTATTCTAAAACCTCCATATACTGTTCAGCATAGAGCCTTTCCAGATGTGTATGCTGCCCACACCATAGGCACTGATGCAACTCCATTCCATCAGAGATGCAGGCTTTTGATCTGTATGCCGATAACAAGCTGGATGGTCTCTTCCTCCCTCTCCGTTGTAAATGAGCTTTGGCCCAGAGCAGAAAGTGGCGTCATGTTGACATATAGCTTCTTCTTTGCATGATACAGCCTTAACTTGCATTTGTGGATTGCATGGTGAGCTGTGTTCACAGATAGTGATACTGGAAGTGTTCCTGAGCACATGCAGTGATTTGCAGTACTGCAGTGTCATCTGAGGGCCCGAATATCACAAGCATGCAGTATTACCCGTTGGCTTTGTCCTTTGAACACAGGGAGTTCTCCAAACCCTCTGAATCTTTTGTTGATATTATGTACTGCAGGTGGTGGGATATCCAAAGACTCCAGCATTTTACGTTGAGAAACATATTTCTGAAATTGCTCGACAATTTTTAAACCCAGTTTTTCACAGATTGGTGAACCTGTGCCCATCTTTGCTTCTGAGAGACTCCGCCTGTTTAAAATGCTCTTTGTACACCCAGTCATGTGACTTTGTTGCAAATTGTTCCTCCATTTGCTTCCCCTGCCCAACTTTTTTCAGTTAATTTTCTGAATTGCACATACTGGAGACAAAGCAAAACATTAAATGTGGTCTGTGCAAAAAATGGCATATTTTATATTTTGTGTTTTCTACACCACCATCATCAGAACATTTCCATAGTTACGTTTGTCCCTGTAGAGGATATGAAATAGCCTTAGACATGTGAGAGAACTAGTTAGAACTTCATCTTCAAAATGCAAATTACATTTCCTTCATCCATCTGAGTCACTTTTATGAAAAAGTCATTTACAAGGAATAGAGAGAGTCATGATGATTTTTTATTTATATGATTGTTCCTCAGAAAAACGTCAGTTGAAAGAACAAACAGACAATCGTTTCCAATGTCAGGTCACATCTTACTTGCTTGGATTGACAATTTTTCCCATAAAGAGGACATTTTTAGTTTGCCGGTCAACGACAAAGATCATGAATGGACGATTAAAGTTTAGAACTAGAGGAAAAGATAATGAAGTCAATTCGAAGAAAATTCCAGTCACTGCGGTTGCGGTGGTCCCACTTTCATCCACATCCAGAGTGGCTTTTTGCAAAACCTGAAGAAAGAAAAATATAAACTTCCAAGTGACTTAAAAATCCAACAAAACTTCAAAATAAATTGATTGTAAAACATGAACACTCAAGTGTGTCTGCAGTGGAAATCTGTTTCCCTACCTCAGAAACTAACAGACGTTTCTCAGACGAAATCCCAGTGAAATTAGCTTCACTGGTAAACATATCCGTCATTCCCATTCCGGTCAGAATGTCTCTCAGGCGAGTTTCAGTTTTCAGAGAGAGCTTAGGGATGTAGATCTCAAGATCTCTGCAGATAGAGAAATGTTTGTAGCTAAATGTATCAAGCAATTTGTGTGTGTGTGAGATGTATATTATATAAAAAAAATCTTTCATATGGAATTTGGCAAGATCAACTGGACGACTTCAAAGGTAGAAAAGAACATTAATTCTATTGAGAATCATGGAATTTTGATTTGGCCTATTTTGTTTTATGATGGGGAAAGTAAAAATTACTCCACTTACAGTTGCACATCCTCTACAAAGAAAACATTTCTGAACATTTTAAATGTACACTACTGTTTACTTCCTAAATTGCACTTATTGGGGGAAAGATAAAACATAAAATGTGGCCTGTGTAAAAATTATGGTACATTATATATATTTCATGTTCTTCTACATGTGCACCATACCATATATAATTGTATTCCCTATAGAGAACCTGTTCACTTAGCAATCCACGTCATTACAATTCTACTGATGACAAAAAAAAACTGAAAAATGGCCTTGAACATTTAAAAAACTAGTTGAAACGTTATCTTCAAACTGCAAATTACCTTTCCTCCATGCTTCTCAGCCACTTTGCTATGTGCTGTGGAGACACAGCCTTCTCCAGAGCACTGAGGCTTTTTTCTGGGAGCACCAGCATCATGGAGAAAAAATCACTGTAGTGCAGACAAAGGACGTGTGTGGAGAGTTCTTGATCATAGTAGACATCATAGAAATTATTCTCAAACATCATTTGAACTGGAACAGTAGTTTCATTATCCACATGGAACTCCCTCTGTCGAGTTGATCTGGGATCAAATGGCATGATCCATTTACCTTTATGAGGAAAAACAATGAAAACATTTAACAATATGTGTAATAACTGTTATTAAAGTCAAACTCCTAATTTGACAACTAAATCATCAACTTACCCTTGAAATACATATAGCTGAGCAGGTACATGACTGTACTAGGATTCAGGTCTTCAATAAACTTGCTTATTTTGCCGCGTGTCTTTTCACTGATGTACTTGTTGATCTGCTCAGTGGTGTCTGCGGTTTTGGTGAAATCTACAGAGAAACCATCTGAAAGGTAGAAACGCTTCATCTTCTCCAGGAACTCAGCATGAGGCTTAAAAGTGTCCTGGACGTAGAGAGCAGTGCCAACCTCCAGATCCACACCTGTCCTCTGATTGAGGGATTGTAGGAGACTGAGGAAAGCTTGGTGCACCTCCTCACCGGTGAAGACCGAACTGTTGAATCCGAGGCCACTGAAAAGCTGCTGATGAGTCTGACCACCTGCTCCTAAAGAGAGGGCAGCCAGTGCCGTGGACACGCTCAGCGGAGAGAAGAACATATTTTTGGACCGAGAATCCGGCTGTGCCACAATGCTTTTGTACAGGCGGAAAGCAAAATCGTTGTTCTTCTCAAACAGCTGTATGTTATTCTCCTTAGTCTCCTGTTCCAGACCTCCATGTACACCGGTGTAAATGAATGCTGAAATCAGACAGCTCCACAAGCAGAGGATGTTCCTCCCCATTCTTCAGCAGACATAGAATAATACAAATATAGAAATACATTTTTGGCAGATAAAGTTACACATTACATTTTTTTATCATACAGTCATACAGAATAAGAGTTTCCAATTCATGAATATTAAGCAATACACTTTATAGCTTCTGAACTCCTATGCTCCTATTTTAATATCACTAAGTCATTTCTTCTGGTAAAGCTACAAATGCAATTCAAGAAACTCACTCGTAAACTTGCTGCAGCCACCTTCACTGTACTCTTGCAGTTTTGCTGATGGTGAGGGAGTAGTGTGCTTAAATAAGTTTGCCCACTGTTCAGTTTATTTGTTGTTCCTGAACTTTGATCAAATGATATTTACTGCTGAGCAACATCTGTTCTTCACCAAGTTTAAATCACCTTTAAATAAAGTCGAAGAAGTAAAAAGATTTCATCCACACGGTTAAAATGAATGTAAAGAACATAGAAAAGAAAGCCACAGATAAGAGGAACCAGCCAGCTTGGTAAAGCTGTATATTCTAACACAGTGCAAGAAGCAGCATGATATTGAGACTGCGCTGACATCACATTGCAACGTTTGGTCTATGACGAATAGCTCAGACTGGGCAGAATGAACTTTTAAATTTTAAATTGCACAAACTGCTTGAAAGACTAGCCTAAACTGAATGCTGTACTATCACAAGTCATCACGAGCGACCCAGGTGGCTAAACAACAGCTTTAATGGCCTAAAACTGACCTTCAAAAGGGTCAGTTAAGGTGAGGGTAAGCACATATTGATCAGTGGAACATTAAAACACCCATTGTACACCACTGTATATCTATTCTTTATTGGAACAAATATGTAGAGGGTTATGGAGCATTTGGGCCAAATCCTCCAGGTTAATAAACAGCTAATTCCCGTAGAACATCAGTTTACTCAATAGATCTGCCTGATGGACAGTAGCCATTCTGTCTGGACTACTGCCAAGCCCTACTCTTCACTTCAGTCTATTACATACTGCATCCTGCAGCGTGTCACCCTGACATTTCTGTCTTATTTAACTTACGGATGAAATGTGCAAAGCAAACTAATAGCTTGGAATTAAAGCTGTTCAGGATCTTGTTGAAGATGTGGAGGCTGAAGTTGACTGCCTATTCGCCTGCTTGTTTTGCAAGTGTCCGTTCCACCTTAAATGGCGCTGCAGTTGTATTCTGGCACCTGTGCTAACTGCAGTGTTTAAGGTGGAAAGGAACATAAGACAAGAATTTCAGGTGCACTCATATAACTGTTAATGAAATTAATGAAATCAATCAATGCACAATACAGGAAAAAAGGGAAGGGGCAGGGATTCAGTGGTTGTTTGAGCCCACAATTCCTATTCATATTAAATATTTTGGCAGCAAGGCAGCCGCCGTCACCATATGCCGTATGTCATATATGGATGGCAAAAAAAAGTTTTTCAAAATGATGCAGTAACTGTAGATGGCATGGTAGCTATATTCAGGTGGATTATATGCAGAATAACGTCCATTATTACAAACACAGTTCTAAAAATGTTGGGACAGTATGTGAAATGTCAATACAATCTGAAACCAGTGAATTGTACATGATTAACAAAGTACAAAACTACAATATTTTATGTTTTTATATTTTATATTTTAACTTGTGAGCTTCATTCTTTTTTGTAAATGTAATTTCCCACAGTATGATGAGATCAGCATCGGCATTTCAAAGACAAAAACGAGGTAACAAATAAGTTTAGTCCATTCCATATTAAGAATCGTAAAACCACACTTATATTTTTTCATATTTTGTCGTACTTACCTAAGTGTGAGTGAGGATTCTCAGGAGCCAGCTCTTACAGTTTCATCGATTCTGAGCAGAGTTAACCCACGAAAAGCAGCCGGCCCGTGTACTGGTCGTGTACTCAGATCATGCGCTGTAGAAGATTATGTGGCTGATGTTTTTGCGGACATCTACAACCTTTCTTTAGCACATGCGCTAATTCCCATGCTCAGTCCATGCTCAGTCCTCTCACCTACGAGATGACCACCAGAACAGACTGCTTAACTGCTTAACTTTTTACAGACTGCTTAACCGCACGGACTGACCACCAGAACATTACAGACTGCTTAACTGCACTTTTTGCACATACCCTGGTGATTCAGTTTATCACTCCTATATAAGGACCAGTGTTATTCTGTTTATACTGCATATGTACACTGTGTGTATCATACATGTAGACTTAATAAGAATACTTGAATCTGTATTTGGCTGCTATTACACAGTTTTATCATTTGCACTAATACTGCATACCGTACGTATGTTCTGCTCCTATACCTTTCAGTGTTATATAGCATATATTGTACATTTGGTTAAACTATATACATACATATATTTTTCTTCTCTCTAGTCTTTTCTTTCTTATTTAGCACTTAGTATTTATATTGCAATTGTTTAGTACTTAGTAGTCTGGGAGCTAGGGCAGAGTAAGAATTTCATTGGACAGTGCAACTGCTTGTTTCTCTGTGCATATGACAATAAATGCTTGAATCTTGAATATGTAATGGGAAAGTCAGTTGCACTAAACTTTGGCTGTACTTGCAAAACATTATTGTCAAAACATGTTTACAATACATACAATCTTAGGATGACCAAAAATGAAAAATTTAAATGTTTTGAACAAAATGGACCATTTACCTTTCCGAAGAAAAAAAACAACTGAAAACATTTAACAATATTCATAACGTTTGTTGTTATTAAAGATAAACAATTAATTTGCTAAGTGAATCACCAACCTACCCTTGAAATATATATAGCTGAACAGGTCCTGGACATAGACAGCATTGCCAGCCTCCAGATCTACATCTATCCTCTGATTGAGGGATTGTAGGAGACTGAGGAAAGCTTGGTGCACCTCCTCACTGCTGAAGACCGAACTGTTTTAGAGATGTCACTATACGATACTGTAATCCCAATGCTGAGGAAAATAAGCAATTAATATATATTTAATACACTGTTTATATATTGTTTTTTGAGTCATTTTGTTCCTTTCTCTGCCTAGCAGGAATAGGCTTCCATACTAGGCTGAATGCCACCAGTTTGTAGGAGAACAATTAAGAATTCACCTAGTGTGTGTTAATATCAATTTCTCAGATTGACACTTGTGGGAAGAGACACCTCAGCATGCATAGGTAGCAAGGTAGGTTTATGTTTGATGGCAATGAGCATATAAAAGTCTATGCAAATGCATCAATTAGTTTTGTCTTAACCATAATCACAAGCGCGGCCCATAGAATTTTTTGTACTACTATAAATCATATTTTTCTACCAGCCCCTCTCAGAGTAGAGCACCTTCATATTTGGCCTGCAGGTTATTTAAATTTGAGGTCCTCATTCTAAATAAAATCTGTTTGCTGAAGGTTGAATATCTAGATGGCTCGTTACATGATGGTGTAACTGCACAGATCAGAATGCCTTTTGATTCAATAATAAAAAAAATGGATGTGGGTTGTTTGGACTTTAGGTGGTGATTCGGAGAAGAAGGTAGAGAGAATAACCTTACCAAATCTATCCTAGCAGCTGGGTACCTCAGTAAATATCTCTCTTTTATATTTAATATATTTAATATTTGTGATAAACAGGTTACAAGAATAGAAACAGTGGTCAGTTACTTACAACAGTCAATCTTTGGGACAAATTGAAGAACTGTTCAACAGAGATATAAACCTGGCTTAATGGATACACCTGACCACTGTAATTGCAGAGATCGGATATTTGACAAGTTTTTTATTATTATTATTATTTTTTATTTACATTGCTTTTCATTTAAGATGGTGAGGTGAACACAAGTGGCTTAGAGTGCCTGGGAAAATTATGCAGAACCTGCTTCCATTCATTTTTACCTGTATTATATTATAATATGAAGTAACACCACAGGGAACGATCAGGGAACCACAGGGAACGATCCTGGCCCCATTCCTCGTCACCCTCTACACTGCAGACTTCACCCACAACACCACAGCCTGCCAAATTCCAGCAAATTCTCTGACGACCCCGGCATTTTTGGCTACATCTTGGATGGCGACGAAAGTGAGTACAGAGAAGTAACGAAGAATTTTGTGGACTGGTGTCAGCACAACTTCCTCCACATCAACACGCAGAACCAAAGAGCTGGTGGTGGACTTCCGCAGGACTAAGTTCTCTTCACATTGAGAAGACAAAACCTACAAGTACAGGGTGTTCTGGTACTGGTCGGTCGGACAACACACACACTCTGTATAAGAAAGGACAGAGCAGACTGCACCTGCTGAGGAGGCTCCGGTCATTTGGGATACAGGGTCGACTCCTCCACACTTTTTATGACTCTGTGGTGGCTTCAGCCATCCTCTATAGCACTGTCTGCTGGGGGGGGGTCGCATCATGACTACAGACAGGAAGAAACTGGACAAGCTGATCAGGAAGGCAAGTGCTGTTCTGGGCTGTGCATTGGACCCAGTGGAGGTAGTTGGGGAGAGGAGGATTTTGGCCAAGCTGGCATCCATAATGGAGAACACCTCTCACCCACTACAAGAGACAGCTGCTGCATTGACCAGTGCCAGGCTCCTCCACCCTGCAGTGTGTTAAGGAGAGATACTGCAGCTCTTTTCTCCCTACTGCTGTTAGGCTCTACAACTGGCACCTCCCCAAGCAGAGCATCAGACACTCACTACTGTAGCACACTATATGGACCATTTCTATCTATATATTCAATGTGACTTAATTATTGTGCAATATTTGCTGCTGCACCTCATCACCTGTATATCACCTGGATACATCCTGTACTGACTGCCACCAACACTTAATTCATACACTCTGACTGTCTGTACCATCAGTATATAGGTGACACAGATTACCAGCATTTGTGTATCTGGTATAAGAGATCATAACTGCAATATCCTCAAATATCTGTGAAATATCTCTCAATAACATGTAAATTTGTATAGTTTCTTATTGTATTTTCTACCAGTATTTTTAACAGTAGAGATTTTATTTTCTGTAATTTCTTATTTTTCTTATTCTGTATCTGTTCTGCTGCTATTTTGCTGTAACGATGCAAATTCTCCCATGTGGAATAAAAGGCTATCTTAAATAAAAATAGCCTTAGACATGCAAGAGAATTAGTTAGAACTAGTTATCTTCAAAATGCAAATTATCTTCATCTCTCCATCCCACTTTGTGGCATGGAGAAGTTTTGCAGTGCTTTATGAAAGTCCTGTACAAAGTGTGTTGAGAGTCATGGTGATTTTTATTTAGAATTTTGTTTCTCAGAAAATGTCAGTCGAATAAACAAAAAGACAGTTGTTTCCAGTGTCGGTTCACATCTTATTGGCTTGGATTGACAATTTTTCCCATAAACAGGACATTTTTTGTTTGCTGGTCAATGACAAAGATCATAAATGGGCGATTAAAGTTTAGAACCAGAGGAAAAGTTAACGACTCTAAAACAAATCCAGTCACAGCGGTTGCAGTGGCCCCACTTTCATCCACATCCAGAGTGGCTTTATGCAAAATCTGAGAAAGTAAAGCATACATTACCAAGTTGACTTGAAAATCCAAGCAAATTATATGACGTTTTTAAAATTTAAATGATTATAAAACAGCACTTTTCTAATCAAGCAAATCATTAGCTGCATGAACACTAATAGGATATCTGCAGTGGAGATCTGCTTTCTTACCTCAGAAACTACCAGACCATTCTCAGAAATCCCAGTGAAGTTAGCTTCACCTGTAAACATATCCACCATTCCCATTCTAGTCAGAATGCCTTTCAGGTGATTTTCAGTTGTTAGGGAGAGTTTAGGGATGTAGATCTCCAGTTCTCTGCAGATAGAGACAAATATGTAGTTAAATGTATTCAGCTTTTTTCCAGGAACAGATTAAGTCTTACATGCCTTAGAGGGCTAGAGTGCATTTTCTAGTGGGCCACAAGGGTAATAGGATAAAGAAGGTGGGTAGAATTTAAAAGTTAAAATCTCTTTTCTATAATCATATATTGTGTGTTATGTATACTGCATAAAAATAATACAAAATAAAAAGATACTGTATGAAATTAGTTGGTTCTCATTTGGTGAGGGGGGACTTTTTGAAAGTCTAAAAATCCTCTTGGGTCTGCAGCCAAACTTTGGCAGCCATAGTCAACACAGACGCTTGTCAGTTTCATTAAATTACAGAAGTATGTGGTCCCTTTTTTCTGCAATTTTACACAATTCAGCTGCATTACTGCTGCACATTAATAAGAATAATAGAAATAAAATCTGATATTCACTGGAAAGGTTTCGGTTTTTAGTCAAGCATGAGGAAAAATGACTTTGCAGGTCTTTCTTGATAAGATAAACTCCTAATTCCATATCGATAATCATGGAATGCTGTCGAATCAAATCTTTGTATTTGGCCAATTATGTTTTATGATCAGGAAAGTCAGTTTCCTTCAGTTTGCACTTATTCAGCAAATAAATGCATAAAAGAAATTATGCACCAAAATTAGAAGGGGAAAAACATGTTTAAATTTGTTCCCTGTAGAGAACCTGTTCACTTACGTTCACTTAAAAATCCACAACACACGTCAACACAGTTCTTGTGAAAACAAAAAGGCAAAAAATTAAAAATTGAAAGATAGGCTTGGAAATTTTACGAAAACTAGCACTAAAATTACCTTTGCCCCATGCTTTTTAGCCACTTCGCTAAGTGCTTTGGAGACACAGCCTTCTCCAGAGCACTGAGGTCTTTTTCTGGGAGCACCAGCATCATGGAGAAAGAATCATTATAGTGCAGACAAAGGACGTGTGTGGAGAGTTCTTGATCATAGTAGACATCAAAGTCTTTATTCTCATACATCATTTGAACTGGAACAGTAGTTTCCTTATTCACATGGAATTCCCTCTGTTTAGTATGCATGGGATGGAATGGCATGATCCATTTACCTTTAGGAAGGAAAAACAATGAGAATATTTGACAATGTGTAATAACTGTTATTAAAGTCAAAAAGTCAAAAATGTCAAACTTAATTTGACAACTGAATCATCAACTTACCCTTGAAATATATATAGCTGAGCAGGTACATGACTGTACTGGGATCCAGGCCTTCAATAAACTTGCTGATTTTGCCATGTGTCTTTTCACTGATGTACTTGTTGATCTGCTCAGTGGTCTCTGCGGTTTTGGTGAAATCTACAGAGAAACCATCTGAAAGGTAGAAACGCTTCATCTTCTCCAGGAACTCAGCATGAGGCTTAGAAGTGTCCTGGACGTAGAGAGCAGTGCCAACCTCCAGATCCACACCTGTCCTCTGATTGAGGGATTGTAGGAGACTGAGGAAAGCTTGGTGCACCTCCTCACTGGTGAAGACCGAACTGTTGAATCCGAGACCACTGAAAAGCTGCTGATGGGTCTGACCACCTGCTCCTAAAGAGAGGGCAGCCAGTGCC
>CM067499.1:20199407-20270366 GCA_034552555.1 Semaprochilodus insignis
GTAGAGAGCAGTGCCAACCTCCAGATCCACACCTGTCCTCTGATTGAGGGATTGTAGGAGACTGAGGAAAGCTTGGTGCACCTCCTCACTGGTGAAGACCGAACTGTTGAATCCAAGACCACTGAAAAGCTGCTGATGGGTCTGACCACCTGCTCCTAAAGAGAGGGCAGCCAGTGCCGTGGACACACTCAGCGGAGAGAAGAACACATTGTTGGACTGAGAATCCGGCTGTGCCACAATGCTTTTGTACAGGCGGAAAGCAAAATCGTTGTTCCTCTCAAACATACGTATGATATTTTTAGTCTTCCATAACACACATCCATGTACACCAGTGTAAATGAATGCTGAAATCAGACAGCTCCACAAACAGAGGATGTTCTTCCCCATACTCTTGAAGAGAGACAGAATAATAAATATAGAAATACATTTTGACAGTTTTGATTTTTTAGTTTCCAAATCATGAATATTAAGTAAATACACTTTACAGCTACTCAACTCTTTGAACAGTTTCTCTCATGCTCTTATTTTAATAACACTAAGAAAATTTCTTCTAGTAAAGCTATAAATGCAATATAAGAAACTCACTTGCTGCAGCCACCTTCACTGTTCTCTTGAAGATTTGCTGAAGCTGAGGGAGTAGTGTGCTTCAGTCTGTTTGCCTTTTTATTTTTTGTTCCTGAACTTTGATCAAATGATATTTGTTTGACCAGTCAAAGAATCATCAGCCAGCCCATTTATTTTCTGGGTGAATTGTCTGAATTAATTCTTCCAAATAAAGTGATCATTCCTAGTCAGGCANAATTGCCCATCCTACAAAATCAGTTGCCGGTGGTCATTTTAAATTCATTAATGGCTGTGTGTTGAGTTATTTTAAGGGGACAGCAAATTTACACTGTTATACAAGCTGTACACTGACTACTAAATCTGGTGGGTCATGTGGGCTCCCAGCTTACATGAGCATGACGCCCTGGTTGCTGTGCTCTCTGTAATAGAACGGATGCTAACATAAAAAGACAGCACACGTCATCTCTAATTTAAAAGAGTTACATTTGTCATCACTGAAGATAGATTTGTAATCATGCTCTTTTCATAAATATCCTAGCAGCTGTGTGCCTCAGCAAATATCTCCGTTATATGCTCAACATGTGAATCTGCATATGCTGACCTGGTGCAAATATCATGTTAAAATATAGAAAACCTGTATTTCACTTGTTCACCTGTAACATATGAACATGGTTATGTGCTTCGAAACTGTGGAACACAACTGAAGTTCTACCTTTACCTCTAAACCCTGAAAAAACATTGCTTTGAATTCAAATGTGTATCTGTTCCACATGAATAAATCAAACACACAATTCCTGTCGTTATTAAATTGAATGACAGAAATTGTACTGGGGTTACAAACTTCATTCATGTACAAATTTACTGCTTAGCCTACGAGCTTCATTGTTTTTATCAGTATATCCACTTTCCACAGTTAATGCCAGCAACATGTTCCAAATGAGTTGAGACAGGAGCATGTTTCCCACTGTGTTACATCATCTTTCCTTTTAAAGAGCAACCTGTAAGATGATGCAACTTGTCAAATTCATAGTACAAACAATAGGGGGGAGCATTTCACTTACAAGTTGTGGTGTCCACTCCTATCGCGAGACACAAGGAACTGCAACGGTGGCATTAACAGCCGTTTCTTGGATGCTCCTTTTATACCCAAACATGACTGCATCAATGGTTTAAGATGTTTGATATTTGTTTCTGAAACTCAAACCCAATTGTTTGGGAATTGTGGACATCAATTTATTTAATATAAACGTATCTTTAGAATAGTAACTATGTTGGTTTTATTTTTAAATTTACCTAACAATGAAACTCTTTTTCTTTTAGAATATGGTTTGCATGATTATACATTAAAAAGTACACTAGATTACTCGCTGACTGCTTTTTGAGGCATGTGTTTGAAGGTTTAGGCATCCAGTTTCACTCAGTACTAATTGGCAGGAAGTTTCCATTTTTTGTTAGTTTTATTAGCTTAGCAGACCCAGTGCAAAACTGCATAGTTAAACCTTTAGATACCAAACACGGGTAGAAAACTGTGTTAATTATTTTTTCCCCAATTTATCACTTTAATGGCCTAAAACAGACATTCAGAGGTGTAAGCTGTGGACATAAGCTTCAATACAGATGAGAGTAAGTACATATACACACAGTTTAGACCACTGTTTATCTATTCTTTATTAGAACAGATATGAAGACGGTTACGGAGCATCTGGGTAAAATCCTGCAGGTTAATAAACAGCTACTTCCCGTAGACCGTCAGTTTACTTAATAGACCTGCCTGATGGACATTAGCTATACTTTCGGGGCCACTGGCCAGTCCTACTCTTAAATGTACTGCACACTACTTCCTGCACCCTGTCACCTTAAATAAGATATTTTATTTCATTGAAATCAAATGCACAAGCATTCTCATAGCTGATTGGTGCAAATGTAAATCTGAGTGTGTTATTGTAACCAAACATTAAAATGGATGATTATCATAAATAACATAAGCACTAATAATGAAGAATGCAATGTGGTGAAAATGGTTTGCTGTGAAATTGTGGAGGTTTACAGAGATTTAATTCTTCTTCACAGAGAAACGAGTGTTGTGACGTCTACAGAAAAAAAGTTGCACCCAGAAAGAATCAACCAACAGGAATGAACTTGGTGAGTATGTTCAACATCATGAGACAGGACTGATTCCAAGATTCACACTTGGCCGCGCATGTGTTGTTAGCAAGGATGGGCCTGAACGCTGTACCTGACTGACTATATAAGGTTCTCCCGCATGCTTTCCATTCTGACTCATTCTATTGTGTTGGTAGCATCCTTTATATGTATGCCTCAGAAAAGAGTTTTGAAAGCAGTTTGAGCAGTTGGAAGGTGCTGCATCACAGGGTAGCAAGATGTGTGTATATACAGCTCTGGAAAAATTTAAGAGACCACCTCAAAATGATCAGTTTCTCTAGTTGTACAGTTTCTGGGTTTGTGTTTGACCAAAATGAGCAGTTCTGTTTTATTCTATACACAACTGGAAACACGTCTCCCAAATTCCAGATCAAATATTGTATTTTAGATCTGTTTATTTAGAAAATCACTAATGACGCCTCCAGAAGCCTGTTTTCTGAACTATGCTTGCTGTGCATTTCACCCCAGCCACCGCTCGTCAGTCTTTCTGTAGGTCACTTGAGGTCATCTTACGGGTTTAAGTGACATTCGAATGAGGTGGTGCACAGTCAGTAGACACTGGTTTTTCCCTCTGCCAGTCTGTAGCTGTGTTGTCCTGTGTGTTTGCTGCTTGACCTTGTTCTTATGAACCAGACGCTCACTGTATCTGCCAGTAAAGCTAGAACCGAACCTTCTGTTCCTCACTAAGAACCTGCTGTACATGTGCAGATGCTGATTTAACAGGAAAATGGAGTGGTCTCTTCTTTATTTCCAGAGCTGTATATATAGACTATATACACTATTTACTTAGATACATTTATTTCATTTTATATTAAATAAATAAAAAATAAATTTATGTTGAAATTAGTAAACAAGCTGAAATTCAAATGATATGCATAAAAAAATTCAACTGTGAAGGTTTATTGCACATAGTAGTAACTACAACATAACAACTGGTACAACTGGAAACTCGCTTGTAAACTTGCTGCAGTCACCGTCACTGAACTCTTGGAGCTTTGTTGATGGTGAGAGAGAAGTGTGCTTGAGTAAGTTTGTTTAGTGGTCACCCACTGTTCAGGAACATCTGAAGTTCCTGAACCTGGACCAAATGATGCATGCTGCTGAGCAACATCTGTTCTCCACCAAGTTTGATCAGTCAGAGTGCTATTAGTGTGAATCTGTCTGATTTTAGTACTTTTAGAATGGCAGGAAAAAAACCATTTTACATACACACAAACCAGCCACTTCATTAAGCACACCTCCTCGTACCCACACTCATTGTCCGCTTTATCAGCTCCACTTACCATATAGGAGAACTTTGTAGTTCTACAATTACAGACTGCAGGTCATCTGCGTACTCACTGTTAGCCTATTCTTTAAAGTTCTCCCACAGGACCACCACAGAGCGGGTATTATTTGGGTGGTAGGCTATTCTCAGTACTGCAGTAACAACTGGCTGTGTTTATGTGCAAAGATGTTCTCCAATCCAAATGAACTTGGAATCATATTATAGATGAAGACACTACATACACTCTTCTCAACCATCTGACAAAATTCTCCATTTACATGCTCACTACAAGTAATCAGGTCCAAAATGACACACGTGCAAAGTACTACTTGGTGTACACATTACAACGACAACGAGCATCATGTAGGCCCAGTCAGAGTCAGAGACAAACAGCAATGTGTTCTGCACAGACCAGTTTCTTCTCCTGCCACGTTATAAGCATCCCATAAGATGAAAATGCACATGTGTAGAATGTACCTGAACTTTCCGATTGGGAAGGAAATCAGATCCAGGTGTTTACATGGTCATTATTCTTCTAATTATTGGCTTATTTACAGAATCACCCACCACATCAAATCAGACAGGAACTGTATTTGGGATGGCCTTAGTTGGATTAGTCTATTCCGGCTGAGGTGTACATACCGTATTAACGTATTTTATTTTGAAAGGAACCTGCGGAAAAGTAGGAAAACCTTGGCAAAGCTGCACGTGGTACGCCCAAGTAGCAAAATATTTCATTTGCTTGTATTCAGACCGATAGCTTAAGCACACAAAAGTACATTACTAAAATGTTGACAAAGACTCCGATATTATCTTTATTTTTCATTTTGATGGCATTATAGATTTTTAAGCACATTTCCTTTTTTTTTTTTTTACATCAGACTGCTCAGAAAACAAACCCTCTGGCATCATGCAAGGTGTACGTAACCATATCATGCACCGGCATAGCCGTGATGAAGAATTCTGACCCAGGAAGTTTCTTTCAAAGAGGTTTGACCAAGGACCATCTATTCATTTCATCAAGTGAAACACCTTTACGTCTTTTCAGTGCTGGTTTGCTTTCTCTCACATTTGGGAATAAGATCCTCGACTTTCCAACCAGTCAATTCTGCTTTATGAATGCATCCATGAATCCAGCTGATCTGGGGGGAAAAACTACACTGATGTTAAACTAGCTGAACAGTTCATTTCTGCAGTAAAATAAAGCCACAGCTTGTCAAAATAAAACATGATATCCTAAACGTAGCCGGATACATGCTTGCTGCCTTTTGCAGTGTTGCTCCGGAGCTACGAGGCTAATATAGCACTAGCTAGCTGATGTAGTACTACCTAAACTCAACGACGCTTAATGCCATCAGCTACTGAATCCGTGTTTATATAATGGAGCCCAAAGCCGCGTTACATGTACAACTATGCGAACTAAGTGAAAAGACAGTTAATGAATATCTGCTCAGCTTCATGTACACTTGTGCACATAACTCATGAAAGAGACATGAATTGTTTCAATGTAACTACACGTAAGAAGTTTGTGCAGTTTTTGTCTTCATAGCAATATTTTTTTATATGTAACAATATATTGCAAGCACATATTACAACATATATGAAAAATATGCACTCATTTTCCATATATGAAAATGTATTATTTAATATATTACACTATATCTCCCAATATATTTCCATATGTTTTTGTTTCATAAGGGCTGAGTTAAAAATAAGTGCAATACCCAGTGGGCGCTCAAAGAAAATAAAGAGTTAATTGCAGCATAAATGCAAAACAATGCACATCGATAAGTATCTTGATTAGTGCTCACTTTAGTGCTTCACAAAGAGATGGTCTTCAGTCTCCGTTTGAAGACTGTGAGGGAGTCTGCTGTTTGGACAGCCAGGGGAGATTCTTTCCACCAACTGGGTGACAGGTCGGAGAGGAGTCTTTGACGCTTGTATTCCATGCATCTTGAGGGATGTCGGGTTAAGCCGAGTTGTACTTGGAGCTTGAAGGGCTGCTGGTACAGATTGACCATCTTATTAGCTTGGATAAAAAGGGCATTCTTTGTTTGCCAGTCAATGACAAAGACCATAAGGGGATGAATAAAGTTTAGAATCGGAGAAAAAGTAAACGTAGTCAACATAACTTATTCACTACATAGTCTACATAGAAGGTACATGACTTTGTTCAGGTTGGAAAAAAGCCCAGATGTGGTTTTACACGCTCCTTATGATTCAGCTCTAGAATGAGTTGTTTTGGCCCGATATGGTCCACTCATGAATATTTTGATGAGCTCTGCTCTGATTGGCTGCTGTGGAAACAACATGTTGAAACAGACACAGGTAGGAAAATATAATCTTCAGAAGTGAATTAAAGTTGTTCCTCATTCTGAAACTTTCAGTTAAGATGATCTGCTTCAACCAGCAATCCATATCACACAGCGTGGCTGCTGCTTACAGGCAACTGCTGGGGTTGTGAGGCTAGTTCAGGTGGAACTGCTCCTCCCTATGTTTTGGTTCAAGGTTTAAGAAAGTGTTCAGAGTAAAATGTGCTGGGCAAAGTCTGGGATTCTTGGAATGTGTCGCATTGTCTTGCTGGAAGATCCCCTTTGGCCCAGGGAAGACAATCAGCGAGTATGGGTGTATGTCATCCACAAGGATGGATTCATACCCAAATCGGATGAGTGGGTCCAGAGAATGCCACCAAAACCTGACTTCCTTCATGAGCTATGAAAGAAGGAAGTGGTCATTATAATGTGACTCGACTGTGTATGACTGTATGAAGCAACCACATTATGGTGTGCTCTCCCCCACTCTCACTCTCCGGCGCTCTAATGGAATCATGTTGAAAAACTCAGAAGTGCGTCCTCTGGTGGCGACGACGGGGTAGTGACGCTATTCTTACAGTGGAAAGTGCCACCAGGGCTCTGTATACAGCAGATGTGTAAAAATGGTCTATTGACGTTTATCGTACCTTTGTTATACTGCAAAATGAATATAGTGATAATTGGAATAGCCTTTTATCGACCAGCCCTAGAAAAGGTCATAGCATCTGACTAGGTAGGTCCATAAACAGCATCACTAGTATACAAAACCATAGACCTCAATCAGGAATCACTGCAACCCTCAAGACAGCTTTTACACCTAAAGCAATGCGCTCACTAAAACATGGAATACACACATTTACCATGGTGTTACTGCAGACGTGTGCTTGTTCACCCGTACCTAACTGAAAACTTATGGCCCTTGTTGTAGTGATGGCGGTCCTCGTTAGTAGTGCAGTTACATAAACACAAAAAGACAAACTGGGATAGAGGCTTTTAATAAACTGGTCAAGGAAATTCCAAATGATTACACGAGCTGCAAGCCTCCGATTAGACTGCTCTTCTGAAACAACCTTTTTTTTTTTTTTTTTTTGGTACATGTTATACATTAGGCAAAATCAGGATTGAAACATTATAGCAATTAAACACTGATACATTTTTATACTTACATATTTTAGGAAAATATAAAAAGCTATATCATCCGTCCAGTCTTGATTAAATTTTAAAATATTAAAGTAGCTAAAAGTATACAAAAAAACTGGAACACAGACATAACACAAAGATTGTGTAAGTAGTGCAACAAAGGGAAAATAGTTGAGAAAGCAAAGGAGTATAATACATTAGACTTACAAACACAAACATACTTTCACTTTCTCCACACACAGTAAACACCAGCAAACACAAAGTACAGTTAATCTAAGCTATGTTTCTTCTTCAGATATTAAACAGGTTTACTTCTCCTACTCCTCCTCCTCCTCCTCTTTTTCAGTATTCTGCTTCTTCGGCATCTGGAGGTGGAATCAGACATGTAATGGTGTATAAATATAATACAGTAAATAATCCACCTATAAACACAAAGTAATGTAAATTTACCCATCGGCAAGTAACTCAGATGTACATTTCCAGCATTTGGCAGACCTTTTCATCCAGTTCAGGGCCGCAACAAACGACTAGCTGAATAATCTATCGATTATTGAGGTGAATAATCAATTATTAATCACTTAATTACCAAATAAGTCTTGTGTAGCTATGAGCGTTTGAATTTAGCTTGAGTTTGTTTTACCCATTTGCTAACTAACAATGAAGACAACAAAGATGAACACATTATTCAAAAACTGCAGGTAGGTGAAGTTTTAATGAACCTTCCTGCTAAGACAAAAAGATGCATACAACTCCAATACCTTTTTCCTGTCAACATTTAAAACCAAGGATGTGCAAAGTAGCAGCAAATATTATATAACAAAACAAACACAACAAATTTTAATTTCAACAGTGCATTTTGTGCTTTGTGCATTCTCCTGTTTGCCTACACTCTGTTGCAACCAAATTCACAATCACAGGTCTTCATTGAAATGGAGGAAATTATGTCACCAACTAATTGACTATTAAAATGGCAATTAATTTGGTCACTGAATTTAGCTGACCACGTTGGCTGCAGCCCTAATCCAGGTAGGTGGAGGTAGCGTCAAGGCCAGTCCAGGTGACAAGCGGCATGTGACAAAATGACATAAAATTTGTGTCTGCTAGGGTGGCACAGGCCTTGTTGCATACATGAAAAAAAATTGACATTGATCCGCGCTCTGATTGGATGGAAACTCCAAGTGCTACCTTCTGGAATGTTGCCATAGTTATGATGTGTGGCTGTTTACTTCGTAGCTAACTATCTTTTCCAACGTTTTGTCGCTGGCGCAGAACTATGAAGCCTTACAGCACTGCGACACCTGTCTGTTTTTTATTTGGGGAATGTAGCCTTATGGACCTTGCCCAAAGTAGCCTAGTGTTCTTGCCTGATCAGGGGTTCAAACCCCAGACTACCACGATGAGGGTAGCAGTAATTACCCACTGAGCTACACCAGCTGCTAAAGTGTCAGCGTTTATTCTAGAAAGTCTTCTGAAAGTCTTACCTGTGCTGTCCCGGTATTTTTTTGGGCATGCCGACCCTCTGCTCTTTCTCTGCAAGGAGGCCTGTTATGAGAAACAATACAGATCTACAGTCAACTGTAACCTTAAGATGTACAGAAAATGTCTCAGTAGCTTAAAACATGACTGCCACGATGTGTTGATTCTTCTTTTAAATAATGTATATTTATTTTTATGGTTGACACATTCATATATTACCATTTATATTTGACCAGCAGAATCTTGAGTGAAAATAAGATCCAAGTCTTTGCTCCAAGCAGAATGAACAACAAACCGTAAAACTCACTACCTGTCTGTTTATTATGGAAAAGTGAATGTAGTGCGAATCACTTAATTCAGAAACTGAAACTTTGAGTGCTCCCACATTCAACGCTATGTTTGTAGTCCAGTTTGAGCTGCTTTTGGAGATCCTGAGTTTCAGTTCTGGCCAGCAATGTTCATTTCAGTGCATCACTATATACAGGTTAAATTACTTTCGAGTCCACTAGTGAAGTCATGGCACCTGCAGCACAATTTAAAGATTTTAAAATGTGTAACCGAATCAAATGTCTTTGCATCTAATATGATTTTTTTAAACATTTATTTGCATCATTACTCAGCCTTCGAAGCAAGTAAGATTTCATTTGCTCCTTGCAGAATGGACCATCTGGGACACTGTATGGTGGAAAAGCAAGAGGAGATCTCGAGTACGAGTTTCTCCACCTCACTTCAGGAGCTGAAAGTATTAATAATTTCACTGGCGGCTGGAATCTCAGCTCAGTTTAAGCTGATTTTGAAGATGCAGCTCCATTAAATGCAGCGCAAAACACACTGGCTCAAAACAAGATCTAATTCTTTGAATGAACAACAGAGGGCAACCCAGGACTACTGTCTGTCTATTCTGGAAAAGTGAAAGTAGTGCGAAGAGCTTCATCACTTCATTCAGAAACTGAAACTTTGAGTGCTTCGACATTTAACTCTGTGTTTGTGGTCCAGTTTGTTAGCGTTTGTGAAAATGTTTTATTTGCTGGGAAAAAATAAAAAAATAAAAATCAAAGAGCGGCTAAAATTATAGTGCTTTTCGAAAAAGCATATTCGGGTTTTAGGATATTGTCAGTTATACATGTGCTTGAATTAATTTAATGCTGTCCGAATAAATCAGTCAGAATAGATCGGAATAGCCTACATGTACATTTGTCAAGAAAAATACGAATACTTGTTTATAAAACAACTTGTATACAACTTATTAATATATAAGTGTATCTTATTAATATATATATGTATCTTTTGTATCTGTATCATGTATTTTAGATCTGTTTATTTAGAAAATCACTAATGACGCCTGTTTTTTGAACCATGCTCGCTGTGCATTCCACCCTAGCCACCGCTCGCCAGTATTTCTGTAGGTCACTTGAGGTCATCTTACGGTGCTTAAGTGACATTGGAATGATGTGGCGCTCGTCACGGTCAGTAGAGAGTGGTTTTGGCCCTCTGCCAGTCTGTAGCTGTGTTGTCCTGTGTGTTTGCTGCCTGACCTTGTTCTTATGAACCAGACGCTCACTGTATCTGCCAGTAAAGCTAGAACCCAACCTTCTGTTCCTCATTAAGAACCTGCTGTACATGTGCAGATGCTGATTTAAGAAGAAACTGGAGTGGTCTCTTCTTTATTTCCAGAGCTATATATAGTCATCTGCAGTCTAGGTCTGTATACGGCGGTTTCACTACATTCGTTCCGCCTGGGTACTAACATGTGCAGCACACTGGACTTGTATGTGTACGTTAAACTTATGTTAAGGCAACAAGCTTGCCATGACTAAAGCCTGCTAGCACAGGCTAACTAGTCATGTTCTTACCCAAAAGCCCCTGCAGAGCTGGCCTTGTGGCCATCATTCAGAAGAACTGAGTTGGAGGTGTAGTTCTCCGTAGCTCTCCCTCGCTGACCCCTGCTTCTCCCCTGTAGCTCCACATTAGTGTTCTTCCCAGACGATGTAAGGCTCGTAAAGGGAGAGGGCTTCCATGGGTCTGTATCTGAACTGCAGCTTTGCCAACCCTGAGCAGCTGGCCCCAGGAACTCTTCACCAGGGTCTGCTGCATGAGTGCACACACAGGAAGGAAGTGATTATTAGCGAAACGGAACTAAAAGATGAATCCTATAGTTCAAGCCTCACACATCATACGTATGATGCCATCATTTTATTGTTATGGCAATATGGTCCTGGTAATAAACACACAGTTAAGGGCTGTGATGACAGACAAGGTATTATTACATTACACAAGCAGCTTGAGAATTATGTAATTACGTTGGTGGAAATGAATGTTTAATAGAGCAGTGGTGCACTTCCCTCAGTAAGTCTGATCTGTTGTCTCCCCTGTGTGGAGAAAGCAACACTCCGCTACTGCTTTATTCTTAACGACTAGCCTGAAAACATGCTTTAAACACGATGTCCATTTTCAGTCTCAGATTTGTGTGTAAAATGTGTGTAAAACGGCTACTGCCCCAACTAACCTGCATCACCCTGAGGATTTAGTGATGCAAGTACAGCGTGGTTTGTTTTTGGTTTTCCAATCCATATATCCACTTCAGATTTACACACCTAATACCTTGACTCATTACTCCAAACGTTTATTGAAACTTGGTCATCATAAACTTCTTCTGAAATCGATATTATTGTATATTATTGTAGGGGTATTATGAGTATTGTTTGTTCCCCCTTGTTACAGTACTCTTCTGGGAAAGCTTTACATTAGATATTGGAACATTTCTGTCAGGATGCGACTGCATTCAGCCACAAATGCATTACCGAGGTCAGGGATCGATGTTTGATAAGTTCTGGACCAAAAAAAAAAAAAAAAACAAAAACTCATTCCAGAGATAGTGAGTGTGGCTTCATCGCTCCAGAGAACACAGTTCAAGTGTTCCACTGCCCAGTCCTACGGGACTTTATATCCCACTAACTGATGCTTGGCATTGGGCATAGTGACCTTAGACTCATTTGCGGCTGCTCCCAAATGTCCCATTCTACTGGCAATGATTATTTTTATGCAGATTATACTAAACTATATACTAAATATACCATGTGCACAATCGAACACCTATGTGAATAACTGGTGCCCTTTAATGTAATCAAATACAGCTTTGGGATGTCTACAGTAAGATGCAGTTGGCTTTTTCAGTATTGTAGTTCAGTGTGGACTTGTAGTTTATTCATTTAGTCAAATGTTTTCAACTGTCCAAGACAACAAGGGTTCCTCTGTTGGATTCACAATTTCAACAGGATTCAAATCTGGAGACTGGATAGCCCATGAAAGCACCTTCACCCATTTTAGAAACCAGTAGGAATCCAGCCTTAAGTTATTTGTTCTGGATGTTTTAGGTGATTAAAACATCCATCTTCTTCCTTTTCTTGACTAATGAGATCAAATTCTCTGTCATTATTTCCAGACATGTCGCCACATTCATGTTTCTTTTAATACCCCAGGACCATTTGCAGAGAAACAGCCCCATGTCGCTGTCCACCTGCATACTTCACCGTGGGTATGGTGTTCTTTGGATCATACACACAACCTTTCTTTCTCAAAACATAACATGCTGAAATATCAACAAAGAGCATTGTTCTCTCATCTGACCAGAGCACATTTTTCCAAAACAGTTCTAATTTGGCTAACTGATTATGTACAAATTTTAGACATGCATCTCTCTGCTTCTTCTTTAGTGTAGCGGTTTTGCATGGCATGAGGGAACAGAGATGATTGTGGTGCAGGTCATTACTTAATGTTCTCTGTATTCTCTTTGAAACTGTTTCAGGTTACTCAAAAACTCTCTGCAAATCAAGCTCCTTCACCATGATTGATACTTGTAGTAATATTACTTTTACTTTGGAATTTTTCACAATAGTTAACGGTGCTTTTGTAAATTTGTACTTACCTACTTGTTGCACACCCAATCAGAAACACACTACTTTAAATCACAATTCTCTTTTTACATAATTTACTTCAACTCAACTTCAACAATTCAACTACAAATGTAACATTTTATGTCTACACCAATCAGGTATAACATTATGACCACCTCACTATATCTCCACTCTTTACCCCATTTTATCAGCTCCACTTATCACATAGGTGCACCTTGTAGTTCTACGGTTACAGACTGCAGTCCATCTGTTTCACTGTATACTTTGTTAGGCTCCCCATCACCTCTTTTTTCAATGGTCAGGACCCCTCACAGGACCACCACAGAGCAGGTATTATGTGGGTGGTGGATCATTCTCAGTACTGCAGTGACACTGACGTTGTGGTGGTAAACACTGTGTCCATTCACTGTCCACTCTTTTAGACTCTCCTACCTTGCTGGTCCACCTTGTAGATGTACAGTCAGAGATGATAGCTCATCTGCTGCTACACAGTTTGTGTTGGTCATCCTCTATTCCTGTATCAGTGCCCACAGGACGCTGTTGGCTGGTGGACTATTCTCAGTCCAGCAGTGACACTGAGGTGTCTTGCAGCACTGCTGTGTCTGATCCACTCACGCCAGCTCAACACGCATGAAAACACCACCACCACCACGTCAGTGTCACTGCAGTGCTGAGCTGATAACATGGGTAAAGAGTGTAGATACATTGAGGTGGTTTTAATGTTATGTCTGATTGATGTATATCATGTACCATACCTACAAACAAAGAGATAAAGAGTATCCACTATGTTTGCATTTGTGTAACCTCACCCTGGTGTCTCACTCTCCTCTGCCTCTCAGGAGAGCTCCTCCCACACGTCTCTTTAGGAGGGAGCAGAGGTTTCCGCGGAGACACTCCATCTGTTTGGTAAGCCGTTGCAGGGCGTAGGTCACACTTATCCTGAACAACCGTAAACACAGAATAAGAATGATGAGTCAACTAGCTGGAATTCAAATGTATGTGTTTATGCAGGTGTGGCACATTGTGGTTGGTACTAGACTCTTTAGGACAAGGGTCTTTACCATGCTAATAAATTTTGTTTGTTTCTGTTAAATAATATAAATAATAAATATTATTTTAAAAAATGCCAATATTATCATTGAAATTTGGTTTTAGAAATTGGTCATTTCACCTAGTTTCTACCAATAGATTTTGCTGATCTATTTGTACAAATGATGGAATTATTGGATCCAAAACTGTCCACAAAAATCAATGACAAGCTAAGACGACTGGGCCAGTCTTGTCTTTGGTCAGGAGCACCACTATTGGTCAATAGGAAGGCAAGATGTTTAGAGTCAATATACACGCTTGTAGTACCTGATGATGAAATACAACATTCTCCTCCAGAGCCACCCCACAGAACTCACAAGGAATGACCACATCTCCCTCTAGTGGGCTGGATGGGGGACTGTAGGAGAGTGGGGAAACAGAGTGAGGGAGGTTTGGGGGGCTAGGTGTACGGGGAAGGATCACATGACTGGCCCCTTGGGTGAAGGTGTCTTCATACTGTAGGGACGAAGCCTGCTTGCTGAAGGAAGCAATGGCAGAGGCAGGGCTGCATCCAGTCTGGGAAATAAAGTACACAATAAAAAACAGAGAAAGGGTTATTTAAATGTACCAAGAATACCACGACTGATCATATGCGCTGAACTTTTTACTATTCTTTAGTATTGTTACTTTAGCAAATAAAATAATAACAATAACTTGGTCTAGAAGTTACTTGTGACACCAACTGAACACCCAATGTTCAGGGAGAAAACTATGAATATTACAATTGCACCTTTTTATTTTTAAATGCGTTGATTAAAAAGACTTCTATGCATAAAATGGATAACAATAATGGTACTTTGCATATGCCATGTGGGACGAGTAACATTTAAAACCAAGTGAAGGAAAAACAAAAGAATAAAAAAAAAGAATAGAACCTTTAGCATGTTTAGCGTTAGCTGTAAGGTAAGCTTGAAATTTGAGAAAGCTCACATCTATAGTCACTGAACGCAGGACAGGGAAGCACAAATGACCTCTCAGGGCGTTTTGGGTGGCTATAGGAGCAGAACTTGACCTTCATTCAGTTTAAAAAAATGAAGGAAACATAAGGCTGCATTCAGGCGTCGCTACTAGTATATCCCCAGATCAGCAGGAACGATGATACCAATATACCAATATGGGAATTGTTGGCCGATGCTGATTTTTCATGTGTATATCTGCTGACACTGGTACATAAACATTTATATGTAAATGTGGAATTTTGGACTAAATCAACCTTAATTAGAATTCCAGAAAACAAAATGTATTTATTACATGTACAGCATTATTACTTTAGTGTGATAAATGCAGTCAAATGAATAAAATGTAGGCATTTTGTACAGTAGCCCAGCAACACCTACACAATTTGCTTTTCCAGGTTACAATAAAGTCACCGTCAAATAGTTTGGAAAGATTAGTCAAATCTGACAGCCTCTCTGATGCCAGTACATTTTTAGGCAATTATCTGTCAAAACAAACATGATTCCCATATTACTGTGCATGTCCACAGGTCTACGGCTATGAAGACGAGCATTTTCGGGCCTTTAGATTTGAATAGGCCTACTGAACATACTGTGCTGTTGTCATCACGTACATAGCACATGGGCGTTTTATTGCTTCTAATTAGTTTAACTCATTGACAGGCAGCTCACAAACTCCATGTTATGTGGTTTCCCCACTTAAAATTTACTAAAATAATACTGTTCAAAATCTAGGCTATAATAAAATTGGCATCTCCTGTGATCTGACTGTACTCTTTGAATTTGTGATTCTGATATAACATTATGAATTTTTCAGCCCTAATGCTTTGCTAATTGATTTCAATATGATTTTGGGACTTCCATTTCTTCCCAAAACTCCACTGCATGCGCACTAATAACTCATCTGCCCTATTTTAGGAATGTTAATTCCTGAGGCTGTCATTTCACAATTTCCTTTTTACATTCAGGCTCTGATTTAACCCTGCGGCAGCTCTACAACAACATGTTTGTCCTTGCCAGCATATTTCAGTGTATCTACTCAAAGGCTGTAAGCAAAGTTTCATTTGTCAGGCATGGCTATGATTGTGTACTGTTAGAAAAGAAATATGGCAAAGGCTTGACAACCTCATTTTGCACTCAAGAGATCAAACCTGGAAAGTACACCATATGCGATCATGCACTGACCAAATGTCTGCGTTAAACAAACCTTGCATGTTTTAGACTTTTTTCTTCTTCTTGGAATTCCTCTTAAACAACTTCAAGATAATTCATCTGGGAAGCTTTACCAAGATGCCTAAAGAATTACAGTATACGCCTAAGGAAGCCATCTTGTTTCCTAGTTGTCAATACTTAGTAGTTCCCAACTGATGAGCTCCAGCTCAACAACATTATTGCTCAAAGCACTTAGGGACGCAGTCTGAGATGCGTTTTGGCAAGATGTTATGCAAGCATGAATGCACCTGTCTCTCCAAACCACATTTGACAACAAAGCCCATCCAATATTGTGATAGGCACCCCCCCTACTGATATGTGACTCAAGTTTTGGTTGAATCTGATCTTAAATAATCTGACAGTTCATTATCTTACTTTGCCTCATTGCTGTTTTATAATACAACGAATTGCAACATACATGGTTCATGATGACTGCTCTAAAGTAAGGAAATAAACAGTGCCATGCAAAATTGATTTCCTTTTAAATGAACAGAAAAACCAGCAGTGGCACAGGCAGCCAATTCCTACATTTGAACTAGTAATTAGATTTAATCTAACCAGGTGAAGCGCATCTGACTACCAGGTATAAATGGCTGTGTCTGAAATCTCATCAGGTTACAATACAAATACTAATTTTGTGAAATGACCAGATCAACAGGTTCAAAATGTCTAACATTATCACGTTCATATTCAAATATTCAATATTCATATTCAAAGCAACAGGCCTAAACATCTCAGTACTACCGAATATGCAGAGTACCAAACAGTGCCTATTTTTTGGATACTTGGGCATAAAACTACATCTATAAACGATAAAACATCAACGTCAGACGATATCTGAGTCTGGCTGGCTTCTAGATGCCCAGAGAGTAAAAAGGGATGGCACATACAACTGTGACATATTTGCAGAGGTGCATTTTTTTTGAAAAAGTTCATTTTAAATAAAAACAGTCCCCCTTCTATAGAAATATATAATCATATTTAGCGGTTTCAAATTCTACAAGAAGTCAGATCAGTGGCAACAATAAATAGTACACCTCAACACAAGAAACTGAGATGTATTCTGTTTTCCATTTTTTCATCTCTGTGTTTTTTAGAAACAGTATTCAGATAAAGCAATTCATGTATAAGGCCAAGACGAAGGGAAGACAAAATTATTAAAATTAACAAACAAAAAAAATCTATTACACATAAGAAAAAAGGGACCATTTTGGGTTCAGTATTGAATTTAGGGTGTCACATCAGAACCAAAAATATTTAAATGATACTTTATGTGCCATGGAAACCCATTCCATGAAGCCCTCTACGCAATCTTCTACTCTGATACTCTGCTCTGTGTGTCCAAACATTTGGTTTTAAGTTTTAGCAGCAATGTTGTTGTACCCACGTCTTTATTCAGTTTGACACTAAAGCGTTTAAAAGGTTAGGGCAACCGTTAAAAGGAAGCTTCAATGCGGCAATATGCTGAACAGAGATAAGTTGCGGCTTGGCTCTGACCTGGTGTAAAATGAGGTCCTCTTCAGGAAAGAGCTCTTCACAGAACTCACAGGGCAGCATGATCTCTGAGGCAGGGCTGTGAGCCGGAGCCACGCTAGTGTTAGTGGGAGCAGTATTGCAGTAAGTATTGTTATTAGTGGTGGAGGACAGCTGGGAGTTGAGAGTGCTTCGGGCAGATTCCCTCCCTAGACGATGGTCCCAGACGTCGGTCCATACACCCTCCTGAGTCCCCAGGTCGTCCTGGTCTCCATCGCTTTGCAGGCTGAGGGCCAGCAGGTAGTCCAGACCAGAGGAGTCGTAGTCTGGCAGTTGGCCCAGAGGCCACAGCAGGCTGTTGTTGTTGGTCTCCAGCTCAGTTTCCTGATCCAGCACTGAGGAAATGAGCACATTCAAACACGCTTATGTTTCTGTGCACTGTAAAACAGCAAGACATCCTGTTAGCACAAACAGCCCTTTAACACCATGTCCTCCAACAAAGAGAACACTGCTAATCAAAGATGATTATCTTAGCAATTTCTACGAATGCTTTAGACAGAGTATTCTTGAGAAATACATACTGATTTACTACTTCTACAGATCATTAACTAGGGCTGGGCAATAACTGTGATAAACTACGTCACTACATGCTCTTCTGATCAGGTTGTCAATATCATCAGTGCTTTGAGAACACTAAACAAGAGCGAGTATATCAAAAAGGCAGATGTAACATTAGAGAGTCTGTACACTACAATAACCAATGTACAGTAAACACACAACACCAAGCAGCTGACTAGATGTCAGGCCATTATGCCATTGTCTTCTTTTGTTAATTGACTTTTACCAGTGATAGCACATATAAAATATCAACAATTATAAACTGATGCTAACAGGCTAAAACATGGCTCAAATGAAAATATGGCAGATCACAGAGGTGCACATTTGAAAGCAAGTCCAATTATTTAAAAACAGGCCAAGAAAATCTTTGGTTAAGGGGGCAACAAAGACTGACCCCTTATATGACCTAAAGAGCTAATGCTAACGGTGGAGTTAACTCGTGCAGTGGTAGATGGTGATGCCCCATTTTAAACAATGGCAATGTTGCATCACCTTTTGCTTCCCCCTTCGCATGCGCATGATTAAATCTTGAAATTTAAAAATTTCAAAAACAGAACAGACAGAAATTTCAGATGTAATCTAGCCTGCACCTGCTTGCATGCCCTTGGCACCCAATTTGGCACCTGTCCGAACGGCTACCTGCAAATCCCCTTGTGTACTAAACCACATCAATAAGTCTGCACAACTTTAACGAAGACCTGAATGTGGTTTGAACAGATTGACAGATGTTCTACAGAAATACCGAAGGAAAATATTTTGGGCAAAATTGCAAATAAAGAACAATATGCATATTGTTCAACTACTGTGATTCCATCAACCGAGCCACACTGATACCTACAGCGAGCAAATTCGTTGTTCCTCTGCGCCATGTTCCTTCTAGGTCCTACTCCTATTGGTCCTCTGGTGGTATTGTGCAGTCTGCCCTCTAGTGGACGTGGAGGGCCCCTCCGGTCAGTGGAACCAGAGCTGTTATTATTATGGCTCCTCTCCTGGGCCCTCAGCAAGTTGTGAATGGGTTGGGTCTCAAACCAAGCTCCAGGTGACTGAGGTCCTGTCCGTCTCTCTTGCGGAGGGGTAAGACTCCCACACAAAGCTGGGTGGATGTCTTTCTCTCTCAGCATAATGTTGCACTTGCATACAGGGCAGGGCTCTGTGCGGGTGCCGCAGTACTCCTCATGCTCTCTGACCTGGCAGAAGACCACTTCCAGCTCGCAGTACTGACACGGTACCAGCCGTTGGCTGCACTCCGAGCTCTAGAAACAGACTGGATGTGAACCACTACAATAACAACAGAGGTTGTTTCTACATTAGTAAAATGATATGCAGGTCAATACCTGGTGGGTCTCCATTAGACCTTTTTCGATCTTCAGACCACATTTGCACTCCACCTAAGAAAAAGCATTTACAGGCAAACATGATAGGCTTTAACAACCACAGGTACAGTACTGCCTTAGTTATTAGGAATGGGTGACTACTGACCTTTTTAAAGTGATAATAGTCAGTGTTATTATTATTATTATTATTATTATTATATTAAGACTGAGGAGTTTATATGCACGCTCTACTCAACAGTCTGGTGAAATCTCAGTTTACATGCATGCTACAAGTAATCAGATCCCAAATGACGCATGTGTAGAGTACTACTTAGTGTAGACGTTACCATGACATTAAACGTCACCTGAGCCGAGCAGCAGTATGTTCAGTTGGTGCACTTTTGTAATTGCTTTTAAATTAAGACAATGTAAAATGTACTTCACATGCACTTATTAAAGAAGGGGTGATAGGAAGACATCATGACACATTCGGTTGGATGTCAGTTCCACTGCTTTTAGCATTTTTGGCTCCTAACTTTGCAATATGTTGATCTGAGAAACCACCATCTGTTTTTAATTTGCTCTATAGTTCATGTAAACCAGCTCATGTACGTGACTAAACAGCTCATCATAACAAGCTTTACGGCCATCCTTCCTATTTTGAGGTCTTTTAAAGTCTGAAACATAAACCTCTGGCTCTTCTCATGTTAAACATTAGAAACCTGCAATATGAAGTAACTTACTTAAACGGTTTACATGGCTATATTTATTCTGTTTAACAGATTATTAACACGATTACCCACTTTGTTTGATTGGACAGATACGCAGAATGGGTTCAAACAGACTAGTCTATTCCAGCTGAGGTGCGTACATGTGTAATATACACTCAGAGAGCGCTATCAGATAAATTATTAATGGATTATGAGGCTGCATCTAAACATGCCTACCGATTCTTTTAAAAGAGTTCTTGTGCACCTAATGCACCTTTTTGATGTCTACAGTGTAAAACAGCTAAAAGCCTTAGTATGAAATGAAACATCACGTGCACTGACTGTGTGCTTGCCACCCCCAACACACACACACCCTGCTGTAGTGATATGCATAAGTATAGTGGCCAAAACGATCCAAAACAACCTTTTGTATGTGCTATTTGAGTCAAACTATTTCTACAGTTTTTGTTCGACTGTAAGAGTGACTTCAAAAAGGTTAATATGCCTTTACATAGGGCTGAACGATTTGGGAGGAATATGTAATTGCCAGGTTTCCGACCAGTATTGGGACTGCAATTTAAACTGCTGTTATTTTCTGGGAACCCAAGTCCAGACTGGTTATATGGTCAGTAAGAAAAGAGCATCCCCCTTTCTCAGTTAGCTGTGGTTGTGATGTCACAGCATATAGTTGTTTGGTCTAACTCATCTACAGGCATTTTACAAGCTCTGCTTTTATGTTAATGTTCCCCACCTAAGACAGTTTTGATAATATAGCCTATAATTAAACTTGCAGCTCTTGCGATGTGAATATTGCAGTCTTTTAAATTGCGATTTCGACATAAATTCGATTAATCTTTTAGCCCTAGCTTTACGATTTAGTTATTGTGTCTTTTAAAGTTTTCGTTTTGAGTGATAGAAAATTCAAATGCAGAAAACTTGCCCATTAGACTTATCTGATGTTTGTGATCTAACTGTACTCCAAACAAGTTCCTGTTAGTTTTGTCACCATACTAAGGTTTTTCAACTGGCGATGACAAACCTGACAGGGTAGATTTCTCTAGGGTCTATTTTTCACAGTTTCAGGTGTCATAAAAAGACATCCATTACTGCTTGAACAAATCAGTACTTTTGCGTGAGGATCCACTTTTAACAGGAAACGTCAGGACTGGAAGTATGACCTGCTCATCCCTGCTGGCTCTACCTTCGAATGCTCCTGCTCCTTATGTTGCATCAGTTCAGCACGAGGAACCGGCTCTTGGCACACATCACACAGGGCGATGTTCCGCCGGCAGTGGATCTCGTGTGTGGTGAAGTTAGCCTCTGGGATATCATGCTTGCTGCGGAGGTAGACAGGAAGAAAGAATGACAACCAGGAAGGGAGAACAATAGCATGTATCACAGGGGTGTGGAGCTGAGCCCTGCAAGGTTTGGTGATTTCCCTGTCCTAGCATACAGCTGCTGACTCAATGTGTTTCAGCAGGGAAATCTCCAAACAGGTTCCTTCAGGAGTAGAGCTCCCCACCCACTGGCATTTCTGAAGAAAGGCTTAGGGAGGGTGAGGAAGAGGAAAATGAAACTCCTCACCAGTTGGTGCAAAGCTGGGTGTTTTCCTCAGCCATAATCTGTGAATGGAAGGAAGGAAAGAAGGAAAAATACAATAAGGCAAACAGTTGATTAACCTTAATGTGGGATACAACATTTAGGTATTCCAGATCCGTGTTCAGTTAAACCTTTTGGGAGAAATGATTTTTACTAGTCATCAAAACAAAGCAGATGTGATACCAGCCTGTCGTTTGTTTTGTTTATAGACTGTCTGGTCAGTTCAGAAAGACAACAACCCGCAATGGTGTTACATTTCCTAAGCTAAGCTACCTGGATACTTGGATACCAGTAATTATCTGGGACTGATACTGTTACCACCGATATCTGAAGGTGTCTTAGGGCTTACCTTGTTTGTTCACCGGAACAACAGTCGAGTTTTTAACGCAAATTAATTAAGCAGCTAAACTGACAATGGCGTAGACCAATAACTTTCACTAATTCAGTTGTTGCATTGCTGTCTGTAAGTATAGGTATCGTTAGCCATTGGATACTGGATACAGCTAACCGAGCTAACTTTGCTAGCCAGCTAACTACCTCACAGCCGATCAGTTTGTAACAAAACAAAAAAGATAAACCTGTAAACATGTGAAAAATAATAACCTAACTAAATTAAGCTAGCTGTAAATTAAGATTTCTATCATGACCAACTAGGTATTAGTTTTGCTTTCGTTAACGGGAAAGAGGCAACAGTGCTGGATGAGGAAGCCCCTGTTTTTCCACCTTATTTTCCTTCTGATTTCAAAATAAAAGTCTTGGTGACTGATTTTAAAAAGGGTACTCCGTTTTTTTCTTAGCTTTCTCCCCATTTTAAGACTACTGAGATGAATGCCTATAAAAGCTACCTCACAGGTTGTACCTGTTGTCTGATATATGAACGCTACATACAAAAACACCCATAGTATATGTGCAGGTTCATTGGTGACTTTTCAGCTCAAAACATAATAAATCATAATAAATGGTCTGCACTGTATCCCCTATATCCTATCACCACCATCACTGTAAAGAAACCAGTGTCTGTAAGTTGCTGCACTCATATGCATTAAACCAAGGACTGAACAAAGCAGACATTTAGGGGGGGAAATGGTGGCGTTACCCTTTAAATCACATACAGCAGAACCAAAAAATAGACTAGTAAAAGCCTACGGTCGCAAAAATACTATCGATTTATTGGATTTATTGCGCATTTATAGAAAATGATTTATTGGATAGGATGTCTGGCCGTTTTGTTGTTTGTAGGCAATTTCAATATACTCCGAATATATCTTAAGTGTGCTGAATTATTGATTATTGATTTAATACGTTCCGTGTTTGCCACAAAAGAAAGAAATCATACCCACGTTCAATGCTGCAAAGACTTTTATTTTGGAAAACGAGGCAGAAGAGGCAAGATTACATTCTCGGTCTGCAGCGCCATCTGCTGGACAGTATTTTTGGTACCGTAACCAACACAACCGAGACTGGACGTCGTGTACCGTTAATGTTTATTTCTAGACATAAAAGAAACTGGACGTTAAACAAACACAGCGCTGTTTTATGAGTCTGTTAACATGTGATAGAGCGATATGGTGGTATCAGACCGCTCAGACCTCGTCGAACATATTATTATGGTAGGAATTTTGAATACTGGCACCAATGTAGGGAGCCGTTGACAGTTAGCTAGCAGGCTAATTAAATGTGGACTGACTGCTCTGCAAGAAATGCGACCAACGAGGGGGAAAGATGCAGTCGTTTTTAAGAAGAGACACTTATTTTGTATACGAAGAGTTTGTTTGCTTCATATAGTGCTAACTAGCTAACCATGTCAGCAGCGAAGCCGAAGTTGGCTTCGTGCTGGGAATTCTCCCGTTCCACCTTAAATGGCGCAGCAGTTACAGCAGTTACGCCTCAGGCGCCAGAATGTAACTGCTGCGCCATTTAAGGTGGAACGGCAGCATTCCCAACAAGAAGCTGGCGTACAGGAAGCCAACTTCAGCCTCACATGTCAGCATGAGCTAGTGACCTCTAGAGCAGGCGTAATAACAGAAGTAATGGTTAGGTCATGCAAATAAACATAGCTGGAAGCCTACTACGAGCTCACTTTCATTTTTCTCCTCGCCCGTAGCCAGGTCACATGCTCGCTCGGGAATAATAATGGCTGCACAGGAACCATCCCCACCATCTTCACTAGAAGGCAACAAACCTGGCTTCCCGAGGAAAATTCTCGCCAACAAGCTTGAGGACAAGCATTTGTGCAACATCTGTCAGAAGATCCTCAGGAGGCCTTTTCAAGCGCAATGCGGACACCGTTTCTGCTCATATTGTTTCAACAAAACAGTGAGGTAAGCGCCACTCATGGATCCACGCACACATACATACATCTATCCCTCCATCCAGCCACCAGCCAGCCAGTCAGCCAGCCAGCTAGCAGCCGTCGAGCTTTACGACACGCTTCCCACTAAGGCTGCCATCCTTCTGACTGGCCCTACCTGACATAACAAAAGATGGACATGGCCTACCGGCCCCTTATGTGGCTGTTTTTTTGTGCTCAGGATTTTGTGATTGCATTAGCAGTGAAGCTGGTGTCTGTCAGGCATAAGACAAACAATAGACTGTGCTGGGGAGGTAGGGAGGGAGGGAAGGGGGGTGGGAGGTGTAGCTGGCCAGCTGGCTGAGCTATATTGTGCTCTGTTGCCAGCCAGATTAGATCTGTGGTAGGTATTGGGACTAATCAGTGGTCCTAGCCAAAATAAAAGGTGGTCTTCCTCCACATTTTTGTCACACTGGTATTTGTGCCTTGTCATTATTATATATTTTTTCCCTCCCATTTTTTTCTATTCCCCCTTTTTTTTTTGCAGCTCCGGTCCACAGAAATGCAGTGCCTGTATAAAGGAAGATATATTTGAGGAGCCAACATCTATTCTGAAACAAGGCTGTGTAAGTTGGCACTGCAAACAAGACATTACAGAGCCTTTTTTTTTAAATATACGGCATAAAGATCTGCTTAACATATTAGTATGGTGTTGTATGCGATGTCCAAAATGTGCAGAATGTGACAGTTCACTCTGTATCATCTCCAGGCTTTTCCTGACAATGCTGCCAAAAGAGAAGTCGAAGCCCTCGAAGCTGTTTGTATCAATGAAGGCTGCAGTTGGACTGGCACTATCAAAGAATATGAGGTCCTGCCCTATCGTGGATATTTTCATTGCTAGTCGAATTCATGTGTCGGAAGAAGCGCGATCTTGACCGTATTTGTTTGTTGTCGTTCTCCACAGGCCACGCATGAGGGACAGTGTGATTTCATGATCATTCCCTGTCCCTCCTGCAAGGAGCTTTTAAGGGCCAATGAACTTGAGCGCCACAATGAGAGAGAATGCCCTGAGAGAACTCTGAACTGCAAATACTGCAAAGAACCCTTTCATTTCAAAAACATTAAGGTGAGAACATTTTACAGTGATGCAGACAAATGGGTGCAGTTTGATAAAGGCACCTTAAGCCAAGCGTACAGTGCAATTTTAGCCCAGTTTTGTCGGGAGCGGACTGAATTTCGTGATCAGGCCCAGACAGCTGAGCATTCGGGAGGATCAGATGGTTTTCTGACAGGTCTGAAATTTTGGTCATGTACTGAGCAGTATCATGAATCGATGTTGCACTCAGAACTATGTGTAAGAACCGCAACCACTTCTCCTACACAAGTGAACACAAACTCAGGGATAGGGAAATATGGTGATTTTTGTAAAGCTGGTTGTAGTTTTCCTGGTTATAAGTTTCAGTGCACACAGTGGCAAAAAGGTGTTGTAGCATGGTTTTTCAGTGTCTCCCTCTGTCCTATACAGTGTACTATGGAAGGTTTGGCTTCTACACCCTAAGAGTGCACCATTTGTTCGGCATAGGTTTGGGCACACTTCACTGAATCCCAAATAGCTATTTATTAGATATGTTATTATGCATATTGTGCGCTGTTTTGGGTGCAGGAGCCTCTGTGTTGATCCCTACATGGTGCGCTACGTATGGAGCAGGGAGTTATGAGTTATGTTTTGCTTGGGACTTGGATGTGTAGCAGGTTTTGAATGAACCAACTTTTTTGCAAAATGTCTGTAGACAGTTGTCATAAGGGGCTACGTTCCATGTACAGTGCGAGTGCTGATATCGCGTCATGTCAGTCGGACTGAGCCTTTCCGTACAGTGTGAGCATATGACAGGCTTTGTTTGTACATGATGGGCGATTTAAATGTACAGTGTTCAGAGTTGCTCAGTGTACAGAGTTGATAGAGCAATTTTTAGAACATGATTTCTAAATTCGCGAAAGGTATGTCTGGCTTTAGTGTTAGTGTTTAGTGTTGAGCGTAATGCTCTGCCATTTAAGAACCATGATTTTGGGAAACCCAGCCCTGTCTAGTTGTATTTCCTGTTAAGCATGAGCATGATGTGGTTGTGGGTAGGCTGGTCAAAATTCTGTGATTACCTGATGTGTTTACATCACAACAAACAGAATTTAATTGGGTGCATTTTCATAAGTTATACGGTGGCAGCTACATGTAAAGGAAAGGAATATGCATTTATTGAGACATGATACAGGTCAATTCTTAACTTCTGACTTAAAAGAGCTATAACAGTGTTATAACACCACTGGTGTGTAATGTTTGTTTATTTGAGCTTGATCTGTATCTGTTGTCAGCTTGACAGCTAATGAGCAAGATAATGTGTCTGCCAATTTGGCCACTGCAGTTTTGTACTTCATCATAGTTTAACTGTAAAATTGTGTAATGACAATTATTATTTATATGCTGATTAATCATCAGCTGACATTTCATGATTGTGACAGGCCTAGTTGTGGAAGATCACCAAGGGTTGATTTTTGAAGAGTGAAAAATGTTATGCCTTACCCTTCAGGCTCACGATGAGATTTGTCCCAAATATCCAATGATTTGTGAAGGCTGTGCAAAGAAGAAAATTCCCAGAGAGAAGGTGAGTAAATGTGGGAAAGCATTTTTATTTGTTTGTTTTCTCCAAGTAAATGATTTTCTGAAATTCAATTTAAAATTTAATTTAAAAAAATGTTTATATTTTTTCTTTTACAGTTTAGAAACAGTATATGCTCTGTTTATTCAGAGGGCCAATATAAACGAGTAGTTTGTTTTGTTACGTTTCCACTAATGACAGGTTCCCGCCTTTCTCTGTCTTTTAAAGTATGTGGACCACATTAAGCTGTGTACCAAATTTCGAACTCCCTGCAGATTTCACGTCGTCGGCTGTGATATGTCCGTGAGTAAAACTACTTCACGATCCTGTGCGAAACCTCTTTACAGTTCCTTTAATATAATCACTCAAATGTCTTTTACTTCCTTTCAGGTGGAGAAAGAGAAGATCCACGACCATGAGCGGGCATGTTCCTATGAGCACCTGAACCTCTTGCTGCACTTCATCATGGGCATCAAGGTGAACCTGGAGAGTCTGCAGCCCCAGAGTCTGGAGCTGGCCAGCCACAAGATCCAGGAGCTGCACCAGTCTCTGCGCGAGCTCGAGCTGAAGATGGGCCAGCTGAGTGCGGGGGCTCCCGTGCAGGGGGCCTGTGCACCTCCCCCACCTCCGCCACCAACCTTGGCCACCTCCTTCACACCGCTGCCCACCGCAGTAGGAGCTGCCCTGGAGCTGCAGCTCCACAGCGAGAAGACCAAGGTGGCGGAGCTCAGCCGCCGCTGCCAGGAGCTGGAGCTGAAAGTGGGCACCTTCGAGAACATCGTCTGCGTGCTGAATCGTGAGATGGAGCGCTCTGCCACCACCATGGAGGCGTACAATCGCCAGCACAGGCTTGACCAGGACAAGATTGACATACTAAACAACAAGGTGAACACATTTTTACATAGCTGTCCCGGACCAGTGTGGCTGATGTGTTATGTAGCTTTCTGTGCATGTAAATGGTCTGCAACATTTAAATACTTGCCAGAGGGACAAACTCAAACAAGCTCTCCCCCCCACCCCTAAAAAAAAAAAACGCTTTTCCTAACTGCCTGAAACATCATGTTAAAATTCCAGATCTTTTCACTACATGGTGACATCATCATGTAACACAATCCTTCTTGCCCACCTCCTAAAAAGTTTGGCACGCCCTCATATAGTGCACAGAGAGCTAAAACAGTAAAAACTTGCCACTCTGAAACATCCTGTTTCAGTCTACCTGGCAAAGGTGGATTGAGTCTACCAACGTGCTCTACTCGACTTTAGGAAAGGCTCAAACTGATACACCAGAACTGCTATTGTAAGAGCAGCCACAACAGTGTGGTGGCGAAACCTATAGCAGGATGTCACTCTGACAGTTCACTAATCAGAGCAGAGTGGGTGAGCTGACCAATCAGAGAATTTGGCTAATTTAGAGGGGGAACTTAAAGGCACAGAAGCGTTACAGACCGAGGGTCAGTACAGATGTACGGTTTGATAAAATTGTTTTGGGGAAAATAAAAGCATGAAAAGTTATTCCCTTAGACCAAAAATACAAATTCTGAACATTAATACTCCTAAGGGATCTATTTTTAATAAATAGGTCCCTTTAGTATTTCTTCACTGTCATTAGGTGATTTAAGTGTCTATACTGTGAAACTGTTTTAAAGTGGAAAGTGAAACCAGTCCTCTCTAATAGCTGTAGTACATTAGTAATAAGCTGTTTTTGTGGATATTTGGAAATACCTTCACTATGTTTCAGGTAAATGAGTTGCCCTAAACAACAAAACGCAACAAAAGCTTATATAATGAATTAAAAATTAAATAAATTAATAAAGACTGCTGTGCCATTAAATTAAAGGCCTGTAATAGACTTTTAGAATAACAGATATACTCACAATGTGTACTGTGCAAATGTCACAGGCATCAAAATTTCTGTTCAGGTTATTTATTTATTAATGTAACAGAAAATTGTACCGAAGCTTCAGCAACTAAATATAATGTTACATTTTAGGACTTATTGTATCGATCTTTTACCTTTCGTAATTTTTGAATATAAATTTGGATTCATCAATCCATAAACATTTACTACAAATCTCCTTCCTTTTCTCAGTAAAGGCTTCTGACAGCTACACATTCTCTCAAGTGCTCTTTATCTGATGTTGTCAGGTTTTGAGTTCTACTCGTTCAGTTGTTAGGAGTCCCATTTTTTAAATAAGGGTTTAATATAAATATTTTTTACTGTCTGTTTTGTTTTTTATCTCTCACTTATTTTCCTTGACTTTCTCCTTCTTAATGCATGTGGATTATGCTTTATTTAAACACCTCAGAAATATCTTCTTTGAAGCAGCTGAGGTAAGTTAGTGTAGTTGTGTGACTGTTAGTGTTTCCTAAGGGGGATATAATACACGAGTAAGCATGTGTATGTTAATTTGTTTAGATTTGCATATGATGTACTGCGCTTGGCTGTACTTATGGCTTCCTCTTTGAATCCTGAAGGTTCGTCAGCTGGAGAGGACGGTGGGTCTGAGGGATATCTCCATCGTGGAGATGGAGGCGAAAATGAGAGAAATGTCTGCTGCCACATACGACGGCGTTTTTGTGTGGAAGATCTCGGACTTCTCAAAGAAGAGGCAGGATGCTGTAGCCGGACGGGCCCCGGCCATGTTCTCTCCTGGTAGTGATGCAAAAAGAGCCCTTTGTTTTTATTCCATTAGGAATTTCGAAAATGCTAACTCTACGTCTTTGTTGTGTTTGTTTAAACAAAGTGTCCTTTCTCTGTTTTTGCAGCGTTTTACACGAGTAAATATGGCTACAAAATGTGTTTGCGTATCTACCTGAACGGGGATGGAACGGGGCGTGGCACTCACTTGTCTCTGTTCTTCGTGGTGATGAGGGGACACAGTGATGCCTTGCTCAAGTGGCCTTTTAACCAGAAGGTACTGTAATATTAAAATTAAAATTTGGAAGATATTAGAATAAGTTATTCTGCTTTATTAGAATATTAGTACACAATTTTATTATAGAGACCATTTGTGTAGTGTGAAGAAGGACTTTCTATGTTTTAGTTCAGTTCAGTTTGTTTTGGATCATCCAGCTAATTTTAATATGTGATGAACACAACACAAGTAAACATAATGCAGCTTTTGAGTGATCGTTCCGATTATTGAAGATTAAGTTATGGAGGGTTATTGAAGATAATTGTTCCCTAAACCAAAAATGTAAACCCTGAACTAAGTAGGCAGTAACAACTACAATCAAACCTTTGTGGTAACTTACAGTGAGTTTTTGTTGTTGTTGTTGTTGTTGTTGTTGTATATTTTTTTTTTTACACACCACTGTGCATTTTGGACCCATTTTCAGTCTTGCACATCACTGCTCATTTTGGACCCATTTCCAGTCATATAATATACATACTCATACACCAACCGTCCCCTTCATTAGGTACACCTCCTTGTATCTAAACACATTGTCCATTTTATCAGCTGTACTTACCATACAGAAGCACTTAGTAGTTCTACAATTATAGACTGTAGTCCATCTGCTTCTCTGCATACTTTGTTACCGCCTTTTACCCCGTTCTTCAATGGTCAGGGCCCCCACAGGACCACCACAGAACAAGTATTAATAAAGTGGTGAATCACTCTCAGCACTGCAGTGACACTAACATGGTGGTGGCACAACAACACTGCTGTGTCTGATCCACACGTACCAGTGCAACCTGAACAATCCATATATGCAGGAGATGTGCTAGGTTGAAGTTTCAGTAGTGTAGAGCGAGTCTGTATTGAGGTGTGGATTGTCCATAGAGATCATCTTGATGATTCAGTGAGAGGTGTAGTGACAGGCCCATTGACCGATACACCAGTACTACTGACTGTTGAGCAGCCGAATTGCCTGGGGGAAGAAGCTGTCTCTGAACCTGCTGGTTCTGCACTTCATGCTTCTGTTCTTACTTCCAGCAGCTGTGAGAACAAACCGTGTCCTGTGTGGGTGGAGTCTTTTAGACTCCTGCTGGTCTTCCTGAGGCAGGGGCTGGTGTATAAATCCAGGTGTCGGAGCTGAACCCTGGTAATGTACTGGGACATCCACGCTACCCTCTGTCCCCATACCAGGTGGTTGATTGAACCTGTTAAAATGGTCCCTACAGTACCTCTATTAAATGTTCTGAGGATGCGGGGCTTCATGCCTGACCTCCTCAGCTTTCTTAGGCAGAAGTGCTCTGTTGTGCGTTCTTCACCCCCATGTGGTGTGAACACAGAGGAACTTAAAGTTGCTGACCCTACAGTGTCCCTGTTGGTGGTGATGGTGGTGTGCACCTTCTCTTTTGTGCCACTATGTTTTAATCTGGCTACGCTGCAGGGTTTTTGAGCATGAACTGCCCGTTCAAGGTCTTGCCACAGCATCTCAATGAGATTCAAAGCCAGGACTTTGTCTCAGCCTTCATTTGGTTTCTTTTGAGCTGTTCAGAGGTGGACATGCTTGTGAGCTTCGGATCACTGTTTTGCTGCATAACCCAATTGCACTTGAGCTTCAAGTCGCAAATTGATGGGCGGACATTCTTCTTCAGGATTTTCTGATAGAGAATTCATGGTTCCATAAATTATGAAAAGTCATCCAGGTCCTGCGGAAGCAAAGCAGCCCCAGGCCATCACACTTTCACCACTATGTTTGACTGTTGATATGATGTTTTTTATGGTGGAATGCAGTGTTGGTTTTATGCCAGATGCAGTGGGACCCATGTCTTCCAGAAAGTTCCACACTTAACAGTCCACGGAAAATTATCTCCAGTCTTGGTCATCTGGTCGTTTTTTGGCATATGTGAGATGAGCCTTTGTGTTCTTTTTGGTCAGCAGTGGTTTGTGTCTTGCAACTCCATGGATGCCCAGTGGGATTGCCCAGTTGTCCTTCTTGCTATGGAACTGTGTATGCTGACCTTAACTGAAGCAAGTGAAGCATGCGTTTTTTTTAGACGTTTGTCTGGGTTTTTTTGTGACCTCCTGCTGTCAATGTGCTCATAGTGAAATTTCAGTGATGTTTAGATTAAGCAGGTCTGGCAGTAATCATGGCTGGATGTGGCTGGTGATGTAGTTGAATTTTGTTAACTGGTTTAGTAGCTACATTTAGCTACAGTATATTTAGTAGCTAAGGGGACATTGCTGTTTCACTTTGGCTAGCTGAAAAGCATTTTTCCTTCAATAAATAAAATTGTCATTCTACCTGGGTTCTTTGTCTTATATTCAGCAGTGGATGAAGTACATAAACTATGTAGTTGAGTTAAAGTAGAGATCCCCAAGGTAAAATATTCCTCCAGTAACAGTAGAAGTTCCTCCCTTTAGACCTCCACTTGAGTAAGAGTACTAAAGTATTTACTTTCAAATGTACTTAAGTATGGAGAGTAACAGTAGCATGATTTATTATGGCTCTAATGTCCTATTATCCTTTCTGGAACAAGACTCTTAATCAGCTCAGTTTAGGTGAAGAGACTCTAGTGTCTCTCAGTCCACCAGTCTTTAATAGAAGATCATTAATTAGTCTGACACTGATGTCTATTCAAATGATCATAAGTACAGAACACTGAAGGAGACCAGTTTCCATTAGCTAGAACCAAGCTCTGTCCAACAGGTCCAAACATTCACAAAGCAAAGTGACTGCTGTGCCCTGATTAGTGGGCTCGCTTCACACTTCTTTCATTTGGACATCTTACATTTTATGCGCACACAAACCAAAAGGAAGGACAGATTTGGCCATAATGTAGTGGAGTAAACAGTCAGATATTAGACTATTTACTTCTTAGTTTAGAAGTAAAATGTCATCCAGAATGGAAATACCTCAGTAAACACAGAAAAACTACTTAAGTACAGAAACCAATAACATTTACTTCAGTGTTCTCCACCACTGCTGAAATTAAAAGTAATTTGATGATCTGAAACATTCCAGTGTGACACAAGCAAAAATGAAATAAAATTGGGAAATCTGGAAAATACATTTTCATATCAGTGTAGCTGTGGAAATGGTCCTTTAAATATCATGTATCTGAGCTTGCTATGTTTGTTTAAGTAGTGACTTTGTATGTGTGTATGTATAAAGTGTTGTCGAGCATTGCTGAACATTCATATATTATTATAAAACACATGAATCACAAATATCATCATTCATGTTTCAGCATTACTCTGATTTAACATAGTAAAAATAAGCTTTTACTGATCTGACATACACTCTGAAGGATCTTACATAGCTGCTAGGGGAAGAAACAAAACACAATATGTTCAACTAAAAAGTAGGGCTTATGTATCTTTTATATAGAGATAGAAAACACATAAGTGCAAAGAAAGCTGAATATGTAGCCATTGAGGCGCTCAGGTGGACACACTTCATTTGTTAATCAAAGTTTGCAATACAAAAATTGAGAAATGAGAATTGCATCCAACATTTAAGGTATCATCTGAGAAGAGCTGTATGTGGAAATGTTTCAAAGACAATTTTTAATTCAAATCATCATTCTGAAGGCCTGCTGGTAATGTGTGAACTCCCATATGCCATGCAAACCAAAACAGATCCCATCATGATCAGACATATATTGCTTGGCATACTAGCTGTAGGCACCAGAAGAGATTGGTGCAAACATACTAAGTGGGCCAGTTCAATCATCAGGCAGTATGCAATAAGCAAATATAAAAACCTTTTCATGTTTCCATTTTCATTATTCATAAACTATCCAAATAACAATTTTCAATAAATAGCCACATTTTAAATAGTCAAATAAAGGATAAAATGGCCATAACTGTTGTCCAGCATTTGAAGCATGTCCATCGTTGTATCCACAGGTCACTCTCATGCTGCTGGACCAGAACAACAGAGAACACATCATTGACGCCTTCCGGCCCGACATCTCCTCCTCCTCCTTCCAGAGACCCGTCAGCGACATGAACATTGCCAGCGGCTGCCCGCTCTTCTGCCCACTCTCCAAACTGGACTCCAAGAACTCCTACATCCGAGACGACACCATCTTCATCAAGGCCATCGTCGACCTCACTGGCCTTTAGTGGTGTTAGATGTCTGTGTGCCTCCATACAGCCTTGCGTGCTCCCTGAGCTTGCAGTGGTTGTTTTGCAGTACCGTTCTGAGGCCTGGGTCCTCTAGGAGAGCTCTGCTGGTGGGTCTGCGTGCCCCCAAAATGACTCCCATTCCCAGGGCATTGTTACTCTGGGATTTACATTGCTCTACATTATGTTGCCAACCAAATTGTACCTGGAGTTTGTGCAGTTTTACTGTAATATAGTTGCCCTTTGGGAACTGTCTCTTTCTCCCCTATAGTGGGATAGCTGTCAGCAGTGATTGTAATGTAACTATTGATGCCTGTGCCATAGATGTTGGCACTCTGCCTTTTATAGAGATTGAGAGAATATACTCACAGGATAGAAGTCATTTCATTTCCAAGCGCTTTCTGCTTGTGCTGTGGCCAGTATTTTGGGGCTTGACTTTATTTATTTATTTTTTATTTCCTTTTCCTTTTTTGTTTCAGTGTTTGAACTATTTGCGAGTGAATATATATAAATATATATATATCTATATTTTTTGCATAGACAGACGTGGAGTTTCAATAACAATGAATGAAGCTGACAACTTCTTTTGCACCTATATAATTGCTCCCCTTCCCGCTTCACATACTATCTAACCGTTGCTCTAAGCATATGCATCCACAGTCTTCTTACATTCCCTCTTTGCATTGTGTGCCTCTGATATCTCAAGTCCTGTGTTCATTGGTACTTATCTGTAGTGGTGGACATTGCTTGAATTCCATGAAGTCCAAAGCGCAGAATTTGGGTTTTCGAACCTGCTTGATGTTTGAGCCGTGTGTATGTGGAAGTCTTCGTTTATTGTTTTTTTTTTTTTAATTGATTTTTTTCCCCTTCCTTTCCATTTTTGGTGTCCTTTGCTGTATTAGTTTGCATGTTGGATCTGTGGAAGATACATTCAAGTTAGCAAAAGACCAGGTTTGCACCCTGAACCTGAGAAGTGAAGGCAGTTTCATCTTAACTCCCTGTCAGAGGAAAAAAAAAATACTAACAACACGCTGGTGTTAAAACGCTTGATTTCCGCCTCTTCCGCCTCTTCCGCCTCAATGTAGCCTATCATCTTACTCTGAGCAGATATGGTCATTGCAACCGCAAGGCATCTGGGGTTTGCAACTGGCAGCATTTAGCCTAAACTGAGTGGAGAAGTAGACTAGGACTGAACTCTTGTGCTTTCTTGTGGTGTGGAAGGGCTGATGTTGAATTGTACTTAGATGTTTTCTCGTTTTGAGTGTTCTATTGATATTGTGCTGCTTTGGGCAAAAATGACTATTGGCATTTGAGCTATGACATACTCTGTTAACTAGAATTAGCCAGATGGGCTTTGATGATAATTCGTAGTCACTCCTGTTTCGTCTCTATCCTATAAGGGTTCTCTATGGGTTTTGCACTCTGTAAACGTGCTAGAAACGTGGTTGTAAAAGGAGCTATGTGTTGAATTCTTTTGTGTAAAGGATCATCGTAAATCGTTAAAAGACCACCATAACTGAAACAAGTCACTAATCTACATTTCTTACCGCAGCTCCCGTCGTCCCAGGCGACTGCGGCTGTTTGTGAAATGCCTAAAACTTGCTACGAGCGTGTTTTGTTTGTGTCAGTACCAACGTTGCCACGGTGCACCAACACGACTATAAAGGATGAACGGAACAAGCCGACTTAAATGTTCACACGTTAGCTTGTCCTGTGGACAGCAGGGGCAGACTCTGGAAGCAAAGGACCAATTCCTTAATCCTACCTGTAGCACCTTTTAAGCCATCTCAAGATTTGGATAGGTTCCGGAAAAGATAGCCCAACCTCTTTTTTCTACTCGTGAACACCTCAAGAGAAGCCGTAGTCTTTTTGGGAACCACCACAGAGAGCATTGATTACACCTATACAGTGCATGACTCTTCCATCCTAAGGGCTTACAGTACGTCTTCCATATGAGGTTTCCGGTCTGATTGTTTTCTTAGATGGAGTCCGAGACGCTTTTTTTAAAGATGCCTTCATGCTAACAAAGCACCTAGACCCAGCCTATTTTCAAACCAGTTCCGACAGATAATTGAAACCTCTCTGTGCATGAGATGTTTCAATGAAGAAGAGAAAAAAAAAACACATATTGTAAAGTATGGGTTTACTTCGTAGACCAAGACTTTATTTGTATTGCTTTTACTTTTTTTTATCTGTTGATTGAAATGCAGTATATGAGAGTTATAAATGTGAGTGTGTTATATTGCTTATTTAAGTATAAATAGATATAATATTATACAGTGCACACAGTTGTTTATGACTGATGTATGCTGTGCATATAACAAATAATAATTATATATCTAATACATTCTATTAAGTAATAATATATGTACTATTTCCTGTTGGGATGGTTTCAAAATGTGTTCGGGCGCTTTTCGGGCTTTAGCAAGTTCTCCTCCACTTGGTGACATCTTTTGAGGAAACAAGTCTTTCGAAAGATCTGCTGGTTCTTCTCTCCCTCAAGGAGCTGTGTGCTTCATTTGGCAGTCAAAGTTTTTTCTCTAGCTCACTCTTTTTTGCCCCGGTGAGATTTTTTTCCACGCTTTTTGTAAATAGTTCTACAGATGTGGCGTGCCTCTGTAGCATAGCTCATGAAGACACATACTCTATACAGGCTAGCTTAAGCGACCATTGCATGCTGCAAGCGTGGTGTATTGTGAGCCATTTATTATATAAAGCTTGGGAGTTCTTCAGACGAATAGCCTATATTAAAACACTCTCTTTTTTGCGTTTGCCTTCGGATCGGCATTACATTACATTAACTGTTTGTTGTAATGCATATTAGTACATTACAGTTTTAGCTTGTGCAATTATACAAGTGTCCTTCCTATCGTTTGAGTGTGAAATCTACTTTGTGTTCACTCTGAACGGGGTTAGATTTTCAACAGTAAAAAAATAAAAAGGGAAACCAAAAAAAAAAAAAAAAAAAAGATGGCAAGGCATTGCTAGACACACTACATTTGCAGGAGTTCGCCTACAGCCGTTTAGAAGAAAACGTGACTGACATTGTTAATGACTTTGAATAAGCATACACTAAAGTAACGGTATTTTCTTAAGTTTTTACATTTGAATTGAAACTCACTGAAATTATTTGTTTATCCTGGAGCGATCTCTCTTCTTCAACTTAATATTTGTGTACTTTTTTTATTTCCGAGGTGGCATTTAATACATTGTGTTGGCAATTTAAAAAAAAGAAAAAAAAAACAGTTTCTAACTTTGTAAGACTTTATCATGGTTTCGCAGTGCCATAACCTTTCTAATGCTGTTCTACAGAGCTAGAAGTGTGACTTTGGTGGAAAACATTGTGGATAGCTGCCACAAGCAGTGGTAAATGATATGCCAAGGAAGGAACCATGATTCTTTTCTCCCTCTGTCATGGTTTAATCCTCTATGACATGTTCAATAAATGCATTTCTGGCCTCACCATGGTGAGTCTGCTGTGTTTTTGCAAGTGATGCCCTAACTGAATCATCGGAACCGTTTGAGCAAGTGAATTGCTCACGTGGGCCTTGTTAGAAGTTTTGCGCGTGACCTGACTCGTGTAGGCTAACAGTATTGGGAATGTTTGTTCACTCGTTGTCCAAAAAATAGGAGGAAGGAAGTGTGGGATTGCAGTGCTATTAGGAAGGAAGATAAAGGTTACCAGGAACAATAAATGATGATACATTTAGGCTGATATGGGCAATATTTATTGAGCTACACATACAGAAGTAGTGTCTCTCAGTATGGCATCTGGCCGACATGTTTGCTAACACAACATCCCAGACATCCCCACTGCTCCGGGCAAGTGTGCTCACGGCTCCCTAGTGTGTGTATTCACTAGTGTGTGTATGTGGGTGTTTCACTTCACAGATGGGTTAAATGCGGAACACAAATTCCTCTGTGTGAAAATCACAAATGGCACAAAATGGCTCAAAAACTCTCTACTCAGAGAATGATTGGCCTCACTGATTAAAAAGATTAAAAAAAGACATCTTGGCATGGACCTGTAGAGGTTCCTAATGGTGTCCTGTGATAGTCCGTCCCATGCAGCTTGAATATTCTCACACAGTTTGTGTGGTAGGGGTGGAGGTGGAGTGACACCAGGCCTTCTAGACGTGTGACGTGTGACAACAAACTGTTCATCTTGGCGCTGACCACGGTGCCTCCACACACGGATTCGTTGGTCGTCTCCACCAAGACAAAAGCGGGACTCATCACTGAAGATGACCCGCTGCCATTCTGGGTCACTCCATGACAGTCTGGCACAACACCATTGCAGTCTTTGGCAACATAGACGTGGTGTTAAGGACAGTCGGCGTAACAGTCTGCATGCATGTAGTCCTGTGTCGTGCAGCTGTCTGCCAATGTTGTTGGCACTAACAGGATGACTCATGGAGGGCATCACTGCTCACTGAATGTCTGCAATCGTGGCTGTTCACTTGAAGAGTTCATCACTCAGCCTAGTAGAGTGAATATTAGAGGACAGCAAAACTAGCAAAGATGACTGATGCTGTGTTCACATGATTGTAGTAGATGGGTGATGGCACGTAAGGAGCCGTGTTCTATAATCCACACCGGTGAGCAAACGCTCCATGAAGACTTCAGTTTTCAACTTTTGCCATTGACTTCAGTAGTGGAATTAATAATGTTTGGTTTATTATTATATTTTTTTGGGAGCCATGGACACCAGGCGTCTTGTTGAATTCCAGACAATCCCAGTATTATACAACAAAAATAAGAGTACAGACTGTCCTCCTGACTTTCTTCACCTTAAATAAACAATCTACACTACTCCTCTGATGATTCGTTTTCACATGGCTTCATGCCACTATTGGCCACATAACTCTATATGGTGGGGAAGGACTCGTTTTTCAGTGTAAACATGTGAACGCAGCTTGACAGGCCATTGTTCAGAGTTGGCCCATGTCCAATAATGCTTAAAAGTGGTATCGGCTCAAAAGACTCCTGAGGAAAAAAAACATTAATAGAGATAAATGAGCTAAAAATACTAAATTATCATTTATAGGGTCATTTTTATTGGGAACTTTCAGTCTCAAACCCTAAACCCTAAACGCTAACCCTCAGTGTGAATATATACATTTTTCAAAATTTCCAAGTCAAAGAAAATTTTAAATGAAAAAAATATTTTAAAAATTCTGTCCCACGTCATATGACATGTCATTACCCAAACAGTGTGAGTCCATAGACGGAGCATTATTTTAACCAAACCCCTGCATTTTAGACAAGGAAGTGGGACTGCATCCCTTGTCCCTCACAGAGACACATCTAAAGGGGGGCTGTGGTGGGCTCACCCAAAGATAAGCCTTGCCCATCCAAAGTACTCATCTGTCTATTAAATAAAACTGAACAAATCTTTTTCCAGGGTTCATGATGTTTGCACTGTGCTCCACTGGGATGTTTTGAAGGTGTTTGTCAGGACTCCTCCTTTACATTACCGCCAAACCCCCACCTGTCCTGACACATGTAGTACAGGCATGGTTAGATGAATTGCTAAGCCTGTTTGTTACTGCTCGTAGCTATCTAAGTAATACACTTCATACCTCCGATTCTTGTGCATTCTTTTCTTTTCATCTTTATATGATTTGTTTAATATAGGTTCACAGGTGAGTTTGCACAACCTTTTGCAAGCTGCTTTACCTTTACCAGCTCACTTGGTGGCATGTCTTTATCCTGTCACGTGTGGTGCTGCTTTTGCTTTGCCTGTAGCAATTTAGTGTTAAAATGTAGGTACACTAATTGGAAGGGATCATTAAAATAACAGTCACTCTTCTTAAATTCCATACCTGGAATTGGAGACAAAGTATCATGCACTAAATATCATGCACTAGAGTCCAAGGAGCATCAGGTGGAACTATTGATACGTGGTTTAACATTATATATTTTATCAAAAACGAGCACGTATGACAGCTGTGATTGGATTTAGCATGGACTGGACAAGTTTCTAGATGTAGGCCACATCAATGTCCAGCCAGTCCTGCATCAAAGAATTGTGCAGTTGGACCAGATTTGGTGGATGCCTCCCCCGGCACAATTCTGAGGAGAATTTCCTGTAGACTGGGATTTTAGACCCTGCTGGTAGACCCGTACACACACACACACATACATATACATATACATATATATATATATATATAGTTGGAAGTTTAAGCTGGAATTTCCAGTAATTCTAATGCATGTTATCAGTATTAATGTGTGTCCACAACCAGCAGAGACGCATACAGCTCTGGAAAAATTTAAGAGGCCACCTCAAAATGATCAGTTTCTCTAGTTTTACAGTTTCTGGTTTTGTGTTTGACCAAAATGAGCAGTTCTGTTTTATTCTATACACTACTGGAAACATGTCTCCCAAATTCCAGATCAAATACTGTATTTTAGATCTGTTTATTTAGAAAATCACTGATGACACCTCCAGAAGCCTGTTTTTTGAACCATGCTCGCTGTGCATTTCATACCAGCCCCCGCTCGCTAGTCTTTCTGTAGGTCACTTGAAGTCATTCGAATGAGGTGGCGCTCATCACGGTCAGTAGAGAGTGGTTTTCACCCCATGCCAATCTGTAGCTGTGTTGTCCTGTGTGTTTGCTGCTTGACCTTGTTCTCATGAACCAGACACTCACTGTATCTGCCAGTAAAGTTAGAACCCAACCTTCTGTTCCTCACTAAGAACCTGCTGTACATGTGGAGATGCTGATTTAAGAAGAAACTGGAGTGGTCTCTTATTTATTACCAGAGCTGTAGGTCCTCAAATGAAACTTCTACCATCACTAGTTCCTAGTGCTGTACCTCAGGTTACCACATGATGGCACTGGTGGCATGGAGGTAGACACAGTGTCCACCCTGCTGGATCCTGCATACCCACCCACTCGCCCCTAGAGGAAAGGCACAGGAAGAGAGAGTGCAGTGGAAAGGCCTCCGGTGGGCTGATGGCTTTCACAGAGCACAGGCAGTCCACTTTGTTCAGCCTGGGGCTTTTCTCTCTGAGTGGGAGACAGGGAATAGACCTCTGATAGACGGTCCAGATTTCAGGGTTCTTGTGTTTCTTTCTTCAACCTATTATAAATTTCCAACCATTATAATTCATTAAGACTGCCACTCAGTGCAACTGGACTTCAGGCACTATGTACTGTATTGTTCCCTTTTCTTCCAGCTTTGGAATCATGTTCCAGATGCTATAGTTTCTTGTGGAATATGCAACATAGCCGCTCACAAAACAGAAGCAGACCCTCACCGAATCATCACTTGCTGAAGAGAGAATTGTGGTTTGATGAAAGGGGAGATTCAGACAGAATGTCAGCAATGATGTCATTTTCTTAAATACATTTGGCATTGTGCTCTCTTCCAAGTTCAACACAAAACCAGATCCCAGACCTTTCAAGGGGTAAGACTAAACCAGTCTGTATGTCAAACATCAAACATTAGTGTTTTTCCCATGGGAATATGCCGGAGGGACCAGAGACAGGGCCTGAGAGGAGAAAGATGGGTGAAATATTAATTTATGGAGAAAGAGAGCTGGGTTCTTCTCTCAAGTTCTCCATTGTATGGCTGCTAAAGTACTCAACTTATTCATAAAGTTATTCATAATGTTATTTAGCAGCAACGGGGTTAAAAGTACAAGAAAAGCACAAGTTTACTTAGAGCTATTAGCTATTGTGTGGAAACGTCCTATGCCAACCTTACTGTTAATTCCAGAGCACACCTACCCAACCAATGCCAACAAAACCCAAACGTTCGGCTGGTGCACCAAACAGGTATTGATTGTTGGGTGACTCTAGATGTCCTCATTCTCACTGTTCTACAATGTTTCCCTCTCATTTCGGATGTTCTCTCCCAATTCTCAGAGTTCTAAAATGTACCAGAAAAAAGGCCTGGCCTCACTCCACCTCCACCCCTACCGCACAATCTGCAGGAACTATGTGAGAATACTTAAGATGCATGGGATGCATTATCACAGGACACCATTAGGAACCTCTACAACTCCATGCCGAGATGCAAACATGGTGGCCCACGCCATGCTGAGAGACACTACTTCTGTATATGTAGCTCAATAAATATTCCCCATATCAGTCTAAATTTATCATCATTTATCATTCCTGCTAACCTTTATCTTCCTTCCCAATAGCTAGTCCCTAACGATCAGAGTTTTGCTTAGCTCATATTGGTGCAGCATATCAGATAAATATGCTACTCCATCATTCTACATCTACATCCTACATGTGTTCTCTTCTCTTACTCTCAGTGGGAAGTCCGGCAGCCGCATTTTGAACCACCTGAAGCTTGTCTTTTTTGGAAGTCCAATTAGGAGACCATGACAGTAATCAATCCTACTAGAAACAAAAGCATGGGTGTGTTTTTCCAGGTTCTTAAGTTGATAGATTGATGATTTAGTAACTGCTTTGACATGACTGAGATCAGATTCCATTGGTACACCAAGGTTATGTGGTAATTCGCTAAGTCTGAGAGCATTTGAATACATATAAGCAGCTGGTCAGTGCCTGTCATTGCTATCCCCCAATATAATTATCGGTTTTATCTTTATTCAAGTGCAGAAAGTTTTGTCCCATTCATTTAGTGATGTGCAGAGTGAATTGAAGGCCCATATTGTTTGGAGAAATCTGAGTATCATCTGCAGAGCTGCGGTAAGATATCCCACAGTCTTGTAGCATTTGGCCATAAGGAAGCATGTATAAATTCAGTAAAGTTNAGATCCTTCATGTTGCTGGTGTGTGCCTTCTTCTATCCACTGCCCCCAACAGAGTGCCATGGTAGTATCCACACGACATGACGCACAATACGTCAATAAAAGCATCCCGCTTCTCAGAGCCCTGCGATGTGACCCCTCTCCAACTCTTCCAACTGCTCGGATTGCTTTCATACTCTTCTCTGGGGCATACTTTATTTGCAAAGGATGCTACCAAGCTTGTGCAACAGCACAACATTATATAGTCAGTCAGGTACAGTGATAAATCTTAAATCATTCTCATGTCTCATGATGTCAAACCTACCCACCAAGTGTCATTCCTGTTGGTTGATTCCTTCTGAATATTTTTTTTTTGATGATGAGTGTATATACAGATTTCATTTATCCACATTTTTTGATTTTCTACAGGAGAATAAGTTAACACATACCTTACAGGAAACAAATATACATATGTAAGATGCAGATGCACAATCTCAACATATTTGCATTTGCCATGATGAATAGAGCAATAGGAATGCTTCAGTATGGTTTGGAATAAGATCTCTTTGCATTGACAGTTTAAAAGATTTTTGTCTTTTCCTGTATGTCAGAATTTTTCGGGAAAAAGTCACTGTTTGGATTTAAATACGCAAATACCTAAGAGCCTCTGACAGGATAACTACTGCAGTGATTAATTTGTTTCATCTGGCAACAATTCGTTTAACCCTGACCAATGCAGTGACCAGCTTCCCATGTATCCCGTGGTAAGGAAAAAGATGTTATTGTGTTTCAGTAGGGTCAAATTATTATCCTGGAAGGATAGTGTTAAACTGCCAACTTCACAGATGAAATGTGGACAGAAAATAACCTATTGATGACTGTGATTGAAGATGAGTTAAATACTTGATGAGGCGGAACTATAAAAAATGGATAGTAGAATTTAATAGTGAAACTAAGAGCATTTCCACACAATGCGATTCAAACTAACAGAACTGGAACTTGTCTTGACAACTGAGATAATTGACATTGAAGGACATAATGACAGACATATGTAAATGTACATAAATGTTTATAAATGCTTATTCCACTAGCTATTAAATAATAAACTGTAATTGTATAGCATAAAGAACTGACCAATAGAAATGACTCAAAAATCTTGTTCCGTTAACTTCCATTAAAAGTTAAAGATGTTTTCTTTATGACAGACAGTAAGTATATAAACTGAGCCTTTCTATTCAGTCATATTAGAATTATATAGTAGAGTCCTACCATATTGTCGCTGTCCAAAGAAAAACAAGTATCTCCAAAATGGCAACTTTACAGGAGAGGCCAAAAACCTCATTTACCTTTAATGGAAGTCAATGGAACCAGAGTTTCTTCTGTTTTGGGCATTTTCTGTTGGTCCATTTATCATGTCATCATGTCACACAGTGTAAACAGGAGCTTATGTGTTCAAATGATGCATGAAAGTAAAAATCCTCAAAAATGGAGATACATAGTTTTTCTTTGGACAGTGACGATGTATTACAGGTGGTGCCAATTCAGTATGTTTCAAAGTGCCATGAACCTCATCTCAGAGGCCTTTTCTCCATTCCCTAAAGATTAGCCTGTGCTTCAGCTGTAAACCTCATTACTGTCTACCACCTCTTACAGTCTGATCTCAGTTTGAGCTCACCTCCTCCCACAGGGTTCCACTCGCCCATAATGCTCCCATTTCCCCTCAGCTCATCCACAGGCCCACAGGACCCCTGTCATGTCCCAGATCAGGTTTCACTTGGGGCTATGTGACTAGAGTAAGAGATCAAGGTCCCTTAGGAACCCAGGGCTCTGTAAGAGAAGACTTGTTGCTCCACAGGTGGTTTCATACCTGAACGGCATACTGGCTTAGAAACCACTGCTATAAATCCCTTTACAAAACAGGCAGCTCGGTTTCAAAAAGCTGATAGGTTCAGACATGGTTTAAGCTGCTGTAAAACACTCAGTACACACTTATGATCATACACATCAGTTAAATTCTTTATTAATGTCCTTGGTTATTAAATAGAGACTGTGAGGTTCCTAGAACTGTTATGTTGCTTGGCAAACCACTGCCTACTGTTAGTATACCTTATTCTTCTTATGATCGCTGTATTGTGAGATTACGGTTGAAATATCTAATTGAGGAACAAAAGCTGCCATTCATTACTGTTCATTACTCATTGAGTAGCATGGCTGATTCTGAGTTATTCTGAGATTTGAAACTCAGACACTGAGTTCTCACTATCGCCATCTTTACCACACTCGTTTGTTAGAGCATTCCATATCTCAGGAGATTTCTAAACACATCAGAAAAACAGCTATCAGCGCTCGTTAGACTGGAAGAGGTTATAGAACAATTTCTAAAGAGTTTGGACTTCATCAGTCCACTGTCAGGCAGATAATGTGCAAGACAATTCAGCACCATTGTCATCCTGCCGACAGTGGTCCTCCAACAAAAATGACTCCAATACTAAAGGTGTACAGTATCCTGGGAGATCACAAAGAGGTAAAATCCATGGAGTTGCAGATGTGTCTTACATTGGCTAATGTCCAACCTCCACCATGAGGCAAACAGAAGAACTGTATGTACTGAATTGACGAGTAAGGTTTAAATGGGAAATGTTACGTTCGGTAAAAAACGGCATAAGAACCTCACCCTGACTATAAAACCCGGTGGTGGCAGTATCTTGGTTTGCTATTGGCTGCTGTTGGACCAGGAGAGCTTCCCATCATTTGATGGAGCTATGAATTCTGGAATGTATCAAGAAACTTTACAGGGGAATGTTATTGCATCTCACTATGAACCAAAGGTCAACAGGAGATGGGTCTTGCAGAAAGACAATGACCCTAAAGACCAGTGGGTCTACAAAGACCGACTAAAGCAGAAGAAATGTTACATTTTGTAAAGTCCAGACCTTATTAATAGAAATATTATGTCAGTACCTGAAGTGTTGAGTTTAAGGACAAATGGGCTAATATTCTTGGTTGACACTTTTCTCTGTTACATGATGATGTCATCTTCTAACACACTCTATTTTGCCCTATCGGCAAGCTTGGCATGCCCTCACACTATACAGAGAGCTAAAGTGGTAAAAGTGTACCACTTTGACACATGCTCAGTCCTGCTTCAGTCTAGCTTGTGATGGTGGAGCAGGTCTACCAACTTGTTCTCCTTGACTTTAAGGATGGGGCTGAGGCTCAAACTGGTACAGCAGAGCCGACACTATTGTAAGAATAACCACAATGGAACTTGTAGCAGGATGCAACTCTGGTGGTTCACAACATAAGAGAGTGGGTGAGGTACAGGAGTTTCAGAGTACAGGAGCTCAAACAGATTGTAGCATGTAAATCTTTTCTATCTGGGGTAGACCCCAAATTTGAAATGATGAACATGGATAATGACCATAATGGGTCTCCTTTAAAGTGATTTTGGAGCATACAGCAGCAAGACTACATGCCATTAACACCACATCAGCGTCGCCAAAGACTATAATGGTGTCGTGCCAGACTGTCATGGAGTGACTCAGAAAGGCAGAGGGTCATCTTCAGTGACAAGTCCCGCTTTTGTCTTGGTGGAGACGACCAATGAATCCGTATGTGGAGGCACCGTGGTCAGCACCAAGATGAACAGTTTGTTGTCATGTGTGACACGTCGGGAAGGCCTGGTGTCACTCCACCTCCACCCCTACTGCAGGACACCATAAGGAACATCTACAACTCCATGCCGAGATGTACGTTGCATTAGCAAACATAGCGGCTCAACGGCATACTGAGAGACACCACTTCTGTATGTGTAGCTCAATAAATATTCCCCATATCAGTCTAAATTTATCATCATTTATTGTTCCTGGTAACTTTTATCTTCCTTCTGAATAGTACTGCAATCCCACACTTCCTTCTGGGTGCAGCTATTCTTTTGATGATGAGTGTATTAACACACTTGGTAGTGATATTTGATTATCAGGAGCATTATGGTTAGTGTTAGTTTAGCAGTAGAAGTAGGTATAGGTTTTGCTTGAGTTTAGGATCAGGATTATGATTATGATAGATTCTTTCACACTCAACTTCAAGTTCAATCACATTTAATAGTTATTTAGTTGAAGGCTAGTCAAAGATACACTGAGCATCCACAAAGCATGTACAGTGCACCGACCGAATAATGTCACTGAATCATATCATACAAATAGTTATTATTTCAGTTTTGTATTATATTGTATCTATTACAGACAATCAGTGCAGATGCTGAATGTAAGCGTTTGTTTGGATCCAGTCTGTTGTATGTCTCTCAATGCTGGTTGCTTATGTGGGTAAAATCTTTCGCTGCCTTGCATCACAGAGGCAGGGCTGATGTATACTTTACAGCTTACACTGAGGGGAGTTGGAGTGGTGCATAAGGGGAGGGTAGTTTGGGGTTGAATGGATCTACCTGCTGAGAGCTTGTACTCGGAGCTGGAGGAGCCATGCTGAGAGAGGCTAGGCTGTTTAAGCTCCCCCTCACTCGTCTTTTTCCATCCCTTTGATCAGCGTTTTAATGTGTCTGTGACTAGCGACTCACATGTGAGGTGGAAAATCTGTGTGTTTTGTAATATCATCCTTTTCTCTTCTTAATCCATCCACACATAGGCTAATTTTAGGCCCCAAATAGCTTCTAAGCCATTTAGGACCATTTTTACTATTTTCTTAAGGAGCCCATCTGGTACGAATGTGTAGGTGTAAACATAACTGGACCTCATCTCCTGTTTAATGTTTGTTTTTTATATGGATGGGTTTTACAGAATTTCAGTGCCTTTGAAAGGATTAGAGATGGACCGATCTGTGTTTTTGGCAGTGGTGGATGAAGTACACAAAGCATGCAGTTAAGTTAAAGTAGAGATCCCCAAGGTTAAATAGTCCTCCAGTAAAAGTAGAAGTTCCTCCTTTTAGACCTCCACTTGAGTAAAGGTACTAAAGTATTTACCTTCACATGTACTTAAGTATGGAGAGTAACAGTAGCATGATTTATTATGGCTGTGATGTCCTATTATCATTTCTGCAACAAGACTCTTAATCAGCTCAGTTTAGATGAAGAGACTCTAGTGTCTCTCACTCCACCAGTCTTTAATAGAAGCTCATTAATTGACTCATTAGTGAATCATAAGCACAGAACACTGAAGGAGAACAGTTTCCATTAGCTAGAACTATAAAATATCTTTTTGCAAACAAGCAAAGTTTCGGTTTAAGATTTATTTGCAACTTAATTACAAGTTTAAGTTTAATAAAAACTTTCCTTTGCTAGATTGCATCTGCACCTCTGTGTTCATAAACATAAACTAGCCAAAACTAATTTACTATAAAAAAAAAAAAGAATAGTGTTTGTATGAATTCAGAAAAAGATACTTGCCAGTCATGAGTGCATGTGTACATATTTCTGTATTGTGGTCTATTTACCCACAAAGTCAGGAACAATATGTTTTATCTGTTCGCTAATGCTTCACTAATACCTTCCTCCAGGTGGCCCTTCATGTAGTCCAGGCCTGAAAGGGACATTTCCGTGAATGCTAACTATCCATGAATAAGCTTGTTTCGTTTTGGCATGTTGCGTTTTTAGGTGCACATAAGCCGAAAGGAACGACACATTTTGCATATTGTAGTGGAGTAAGAAGTAAGATATTTGAGTTTGAAATGTCCTGGAGTTAAAGTAAAAAGTCATCCAAAATGGAAATACTTCAGTAAACTACGTAAGTACAGTAACCAATTACATTTACTTCGTTACTGTCCACCACTGGTTTTTGGGCCCAATACTGATGTCCGATCGAGGGCGGGGCTGGACTGCTATGCTACGTTCATGATGCCATGCAAATGTTGGCACAGTAAAAGCATACAGGTGAAAATAGATGATTATCAGAGGAGAGCTTTAGCAGTGTAGACTGTTTCTTAAGGTGGAAAGAGGCAGGGGGATATTGTGTACTCAGTAATACTGAATTAGTCTGGAATTCAATTTGGTGTCCATGGCTCGGTTTGGCAAACGTGGCATACGTTTGGAAAACTCCTGATGGAACGTTCTGCTCACCTGTGGTCAGCAGAGTCTAGCTGTTTACAGTGGCAGAGTTTTCTGTTGCGGCTCCAGAAAACAATGGAATATCCAGCTTGCCGTCGTCCGTCTGCTGCAAACATGTGAATGCAGCATGAGTCATCTCTGCTGGTTCTGCTCTCTTCTGATACTCAGCTTTCTGTCAGCACACGTGATGCCCACAGTTTCAGTCCCGTAGTCTAAAGTCAAAAGGTCTGTAATTCCATGTAACGTTTGAATGAAGAACTGCAGGGTCAACGAGGACTGCAGTAAAGACCCCTTTGGCTCCTAAATTTTAGGGGTCACTGATCAGCCCTCAGGATCGGCTAAGTTAGAGGAATATTGGCCGATCTAATATTTGGGTTGAAAGTCAGCCGATACGGATACATCAGCCAATCTTTAGCGCAAGTTCTGCCAGAAAGACTCCAATGCTACCTCACTCATTCTTTCATTACTCCAATTAGTCATTAGTCCAATTGTAGTCTGCCACCTGGCTTTAAAAGGATTCAACTTACATTCCTGCTCTGCTGCTTTCAAATGCCAACATTTCAACCTTCCCCACCCACCACCACCAGTTTGGTCCCGGTCCTGTTGTCCAGGGAAAAGGTTCCAACCCTGCCGTCTAGGTCTGTCAGGATCTGCGAAGGTCTGAATGCTTCAAAGCCTGGGCCCGGGATGGGGCCTACACTAAAGACTCCTTATTTCTTAAGAATTGTTATCCTTCCAATTGTACACCTTATTGAGGATTAAATATTCCCATCACTTTTGCCTTTTGAATCTTTCTGGCAGAATTCCATTTCTGGAAAGAATGATATTAATAGAATGCACTGGAATGCATAGAAATTCTCCGGTAATGGTCACTGGTAATGCCATGATAGACATGATAAGCTCCTAACAATCATCTGCAAGACCTGGTAGACCACCAAAACTGTCATCATACATCCTTACAGATTTCGTCTTTGAGAGAGAGCTATAAATCAAGCTCCACTCTTGCTTCAAACATGACAAAATCCACAGGTGTTTCTGTTCATCCTTCTACCATGAGAACATGCCTCAGCGTGATGGGTCTGAAAGGATGTGTAGATACTCAAAGAGGCTAAACTAACTGCTCTAGAACACTGAAACTGGACCCCTGAAATGCAAAGCGAGGTTTTCAGATCTGATGGGTTTAAATAGGAAACCATTGGCAGTAACAGATGGTAGCATGCATGCTGCCGAAGCAAGGAACAGCTCTTTGACACATGCCTACAAACCATTAGTCAAGCATGGTGGAGGAACAGTGCAGTTGTAACATCTGGAGATCCTGGAGGCATCATGAATGCTGATAATTACGAACAACTGTTCATGTTGATAAATATGTACAAATACATCACGCAGTCCCCACTCGGAAAACATTTTGACTAGGAAAAAAATAATTCCACAGCAAGATAATGACCTCAATGCCGAGAATATCAAGACATATTTATTGAACAATGAACCCAGCGGGCTGAGAATATGCAATGCAATGTTCCATTAATGTTATGAGTGGGAAGGTTTCTTTCGGTTCCCAGGATGTTCTTTGTAAAGGTAGGAGAACGCTCCCTAAAAACATTTTATCCTCTCAGGTCTCAGTAACACCCAGAAAACATTTTCCGAATGTTGCACTGAGAGTGTTCTTTTGTTGTTACCATGTCACATAATCAGTGTCCCTGACAACATCCTCAAAGCATCCTCTGAACACTGCAGTGAAAACATTACGTTTGAAGCCCTATTTGAATGAGATTACGTGGGGAGGTGGGGTAATGTAATTATTCCCGGAGTTCCTCTGTGATTTTAGTCTCACCCTAATTCGCCATGTCAGTCATTTTTACTGACTGCGTGCTCCCACATCAGTTAAGATTCCAGGAGCTTTTACCTATAAAATAACCTCAGGTTATATTAATCCCGCGCGAATAGACATGTGGGTAAATATTCAGTCATATCCTGTGATAAAGGAGTTTTTCACAGTTCTTCTCAAGTACGGAGGAGCTTGGGGAGGCAATTAGTTTCGCCGTGCATGGCACAGATACCTCGGGTTGTTCAGGTCTGTGGCAAAACTCAGGTACTGTACCACATACAATACTCACATCCAGAAGACGCGCCAAAGGCCTCCTTAGAGCAGCGACGCTTCTGGCAGCTTCAGGTAAGTCAACGTGTAGCGTAGCCTACAGCCTACATACATGTCATGAACATGTAGCTGCTAATTTCCTAACTAAAATCTCATTAATAATATAATATTATTAGTGGATTAGATTGGCTATCATCCTACGTATTACACACATTTTCTGGGAGGTGATCTCAGTCATTTATGCTGAGATTTCTTATCCCATGCAAATTGGTCATAAATTTTACCAAGGTCCTGTAGGAAAACTACAGCACCCCATCTCCATATGTGCAATTAATCCCATCCCAATAGGGCCTTAGTTAACATTTAACCTTATAGGAACATTATTTGAAATTATAAACGTCTTTAAAACAGTAGATCGTGTTCTTTGAACATGAAACATTTTCTTTAAAACTTTATGAGAACTTATAGGTAACTTTAGCCAAAGTTCTGGGAACATTCCCTGCTAGCTGAGAAGGTGGTCATGTATCAGAACAATGGACTGGCCACCCCAGAGCCAAGACCTTTGTTTGGTATTAGCAGCAGAATATGCAAACAACTTCTAAGACTGAACTTTGAAAAACTGAATGCTAGAAATGCTATAAAAGACAATTTCAGAACGTTGTCTCTTTTTACTTTCTGCAAAGAAGCTTGAAGGAGCGCTGTGGGATCAAACACTGAAGTTGGAAACCTGTTTGTATGTTAGCTTTTGAGATACTGTATTAAGGTCCTAGCCTTCTACTCTAGGTGTGCATTTAAATGAATCAACCCAATAGGCTACGTTGTGGTTTTTAGGCCCAGCTTTGAGTTTCCAGTTTGTGGTCCAAAGAGAAGGGATGCCATGATTATTTGGTTAGCCTTGCGTCAGCGTCCATGAAACTGTAATTAGGGTGAGAAGATGACTGGAAAGGGAAAAAAAGTGATTCCCATGAAAACCTTGGAGATGCTTTCATGTGGCAGCCCTCAAAATCACTGGCATTCCACAGCACTGATTTCACTTCCCTGGTAACCCCAGGTCCACTGTGCTATCTTGCGGTTCGTTTGGAGAACTGATGAGTTCCTTCGCCGCGTTTCTTTCATTAGCGAGTCGCCAATGCGTTTGTACGGATGCGGTGCGGTGTGTTCCACAGCAAGCTTCTGGCGAGTGATCGCGCTCTTGCCTTTCATGCAAATCAAATGCATCACGGTGGTCTGGTTTGATGGTGGAAACTTAAAGATAACTGGAAGGTTTTTTAATGGGACCATTTTTTTTTTCCTTGAGGGTAAACAGAGACTTTAGTGCCATTCATTGATCAGCCTTAGAAAACAGTGACTTCCAACGTTTAGTGGCAAACTTTACTATTATCATAGTGCCAGTAGAGTAATAGAAATTTATGGATTTGTTATGGAATTGAAATGTTCCAATAATACCAGACTGCTGCAGATTGCTGTAGTACATTCTATGCATCTCTTTGCCACATACATCAAGCTTCAAAGCTCTGGCACCAGTGATGTGCTTTAGCTTTTATAGTATTGCATTACATTACACTGGTTCCAGTAAGAATCATTAGCAAGCATGCCTCATGGATTCTCTGAAAGACAATGTCTTCGGTTGTATTCTCTACTACAAGACGTGGGTCCTGTTTTATGGATCCACATGTTCCATAAAGCCGAGCCCTGCTGAATGAATTTAACTGGAAAGGGTGGAAAAAAAACGTTAAAAGGCAGGAACCGATTTGTGTGGCATAAAACGTGCAATGAGTCACCCGTGCCAAAACGAGTGGAACGGCACACTCAGCTCTTCCTCCTCCTCTGTTCTCCAGATTTACAACAGTTTGTAACTAAGCATCACAACAACCTGTGGTTTCTATGGCATGGCCGGAGTCATGGAAACTACGCTCTTAAAAATAAACCTGCCAAAGGTCATCATTCTTTGGAGAGATAACAAGCAACCTTGCGCTCAAAAATGTGTTTTTTATTTAACAGCTAACTCCACTTGGATGGCTTTTTATGATTACATAAACTGATATTTGTGTCAAATGCAAGGTGTGAAATACAGGGGTTCCTAAGAGGGCCAGGACCCCTTAATAAACTACTTGGACCACATGAATGTTCCTGAAAATAAACGTACACTGTAAAAAGTGCAACCAAAAAAAATTACTCTAATTTGTTATGAGCAATTGAATAAGCTTTACTCAACTCAATAAATTACTTTGATTACTTTTTAGGTTGAATAAACCTATTTCATTTGCTTTTAACAAATTAAAGGAATTTTCTTTGACCAAGGAAACACTTTTTGTGGTGCATTATGATGTCATACTGTTGGTTAGGGAACAATAGATAATCAAAGCTCATTGTTTAGCCTTCTTCACCAACATCTGTCTTTGGTATTCCTACACTGTAAAAAGTCACATTTCGTTTCTTCGAAACTTCAAAAATTACTTCATGATGTAACAAGCAAATGAATTAAGTTTATTCAACCAATAAAAAGGACTTTGAACAAGCAATTCAAATTCAAATCAAAGTCATTTTTGAGCTGAGTAAAACTTATTCAATTGCTTGTAATAAAATTAAGTCATTTTTTTAGGTTGCACTTTTTACAGTGTAACTAACTAGAACTGCAGCATTGGTCTGCCCGATAGTGGCGCTTTAGAAGATTGGTTCAGTAAGTCCTTAATGGCGTAGCAACTGTATCTATATGTCTGGGATACCTCTGAAAACAATACAATATGTTGTGGCATATTTACAAATTTTGAGAAACTTGCCCATTTTTCCAAGAGATTGGTGGAAGGAGAGAATCGTTACTTTTTCCTAAAAGAGTAACAAAGAAGATGATGTGTAAGGTCTCAATTAATGTGTGGAAGACCACCTTACCAAACTAGGAAAGAGCATTTCCAGAAGAAAAATGGTTAAGCCAATCATTTTGTTGCCATTAAAGCAAGGATTCACGCTGCTGTGCAAGTGAATTAGAGCTAGCCAGTGCTGGAGTCACCAGGTAGCATTTCACACAGTAGTAAATGGTATTACTACAGCCCAGTGTTCACACTATAAACCCAGAAAAAAACACTTTATGAGATGCTACATAACAGCATAGCTTTGTACAAATAAACTTAGACCTACCACGGTCCAACATACTAAAATATGACATGGCATCAGAAACCTTCGGTTCCTTCGGCTTCGATCAGCCATCTACACTTAAAGTTCAGATCAATTTTTAATGTAATATGTCAAAATACAATCTTATTATCTCAAAATAACTGCATTGTATGCTGGGAATTATCACTTTTTCAAAGAGTAATAATATGTTCTTTAGTTATAAGTCATTATTATTTGACCTACAGAATCTTGAGAGTCATTATCTTTGTTGGCTTAGCTAGAGGGCCTAAACAGCTTTACACATAACCACTCAAATCCATTCTGGATCATTGAAGTCCCATTGATGGAAGACTCCAACCTGAGCGAGTAAACCTGATTCTTGTGTGTGAAGCTGATAGCTTAAGATACTAACTACAGTATAATTCCTTGTTTTAGCACCAGAGACTCACGGTAGCTTAGCGAGAGGGCTAAACCACAGGCATGTCTGGCTCACTGACACTAAACTGAGGCAGGTTTAGTGGATAAAGACTCAAATCTGAACTAAAGACTCAAAGTGAAATTGAATGACTGGTGCTGTTTCTTCCTGATTGTTAAAGAACGATAACTTGTTTTTGTTTCTGTTCTGCTTCGTCTTTCCCATCGTAGAAACAGAATGCATTATATAGAGGGGAAGGGGCGGGTTTACAATTTGCACAGTTATGCATATTCAAACATTCATGCATTATTAATGGGTGATGAGGTTTAGGGATGCTCCTGTGTGATTTCTAGTACTTTCTTGGGTATAACATTAATATATACAGTATATAGAAATACATGCACTATTTAACATAAATGTGGGAAGAACCTTTTTGAAGATAATTTGATGTCAACTCACAAGCTTCATTCCCTGAGCCTTAGCATTGCTGATATAGATCTTGAGATATGGCAGAGGCAACATAAAATCAATTTATTATACACACTCATTTGCATTTGCCATAGTATGACTGATTCAATCAGACACCTATCAGCGTGAGCTAAGCCTAGCATGGCATATTGCTAATTTGCTAATGGCTTTAAGATAAGATTAATACACATATCCTTACACCCCATCATATATGGAACTCCGTATCTAAGCCTTGATTGACTATGATAGGACTGCAGTAAGGCACCCTCAGGGTCTTTTGGCTTTAAGAGAAGGACTAATGATTTCCTTTGACTAAATATAAAAATTAAAACAAACAACAACAACAACAACAACAACAACAACAACAACAACAACAACATGTCTGCAATTTTTAGTTCAGTTTTATTTAATATAATCACCACGCTTATTATTTAACCCAGGTCAGCAAGGTCTTCCATTGGTTAGGGCTTTACAGGGTGGACTGAAGACCTTACTTGTTAAGGAATTCGGAAGTGACGATGAAATTAACCAATCATGTTTTGATATACAATGGGTGGAATTAATTTCATGAGAGAAAAAAAGGTCACTCTAGGGCTTCTGGAAGCCACTGTAAATACCAATAGTATTCAAGCTGCATGGGATGGATTATCACAGGACACCATTAGGAACTTCTACAGCTCCATATGATGTTTGGCAAACATGGCGGCCTGACACCATACTGAGAGACATTACTTCTGTATGTGTAGCTCAATAAATATTCCCCATATCAGTCTAAATTTATCATCATTTATTATTGCTGGTAACCTTTATCTTCCTTCCCAATAGTAGTGAATTCAGAATAGCACCAAATTAGCTTAGCGCTAATACGTTGTTAAAACTCCATACGTGAGCAGGCAGAAATTAGCATTATTGTAAAGGCCCAAACTAAAGGCCTAGCTCTGACAACCATGGTTCACAGCTGGAAACACGAATAGCATTTAAACTACTGCAATTATTGGAACTAATGATTAACAAATAATGTTTCAAAGCCAATTTTGTTCTATGTATGTTCCTGAGGAATCCTCTACACTTCAATTTTGACTTCACTAAGAGTCAAAATATGAATATTGCCACATAAAATGTTAGAAGCAACCCTCCTGAGCAAGGAAGTGAGCATCAGTTTAACAACACCAGCTAATCCAACTATAGGCTACTACCGCCAAAGCCATTTAACATACTACTACATGTAAAACATGGACGTACAATTCTGTAAATAGCAATAGTAGTGGTCTAATGTAGATGTGAAGGGGCTCAGCCATACTGGTGGTGACACCACAGTAGAATCCAGACATAGCACTCATATAGCATGCTAAACCCAATGGATACATATACTAGCTTTTAGACCTGTATGCTGTGCCCTACTGTAACCTTACTAATTATGTCTATGCGATGCATAAGTTTAGACTGAATGGATTTCATGGTCTGGTAATAAAACATTTCCAGCATATTTTCTTCTTCTGACTTCCTAAACAGTAGTAGTGGCACTCAACAGCAACACCATCAGATCTAATTCGGCTTGAAACCAAGCAGAGCAGTAGCTTGCTGTTCTCAGATTTATCCATGTATCCTAACAGCACAAACTTAATACAGAGCAGTGTATTGCCTTGAGATTCTTCATTTTGCATGGAGCGATTTTTTGAGACGTGAAGCTGCAAAAAACTGATGGTGGCTAATGACAAAATTTGCATGTATTTCAGGTTTTCCCATCATATTCGAAGAGACAGCTCACTTTCAACTTGGTACTCCCATCTGGCAGTACCTACAGTGAAGATCTCAGGTGCCAGACGCAACAACAAATCAAAGATGACTTGTTCTTGGAAGGGCATCATTTGGGAGTGAATATAAAAACATGGCATACGCACATTGTGGAAAATAGTGAGTTATGGGTGTGGTGTATTCGAAGCATGGCTACTGTGTTCTTTAAGGACAGGCAAATTCTTCAGAGATGTTTCTCTGCCTTAAATTAGGACCAGTCCTACACAAATGGTCTAAAACTTTAAATGTTATTTATAGTTAGTTATGCTGTTAGTTTTCTGTAGTGCACCACTGTAAGTCTCATCAGTTTGACAGAATTCACAATTCTGCCTCTGTGTTTTCCTCCACACACTACAGTACCCAACATGCATTATGCAAATACATCACACATTTTTTGGGAATCAGAGCTCAATACATTCTGAATGTTTAATGGACTAATAAATATATATATATATATATATATATATATATATATATATATATATATATATATATATATATATATATATGGTGCAGGTTAGCATTAATAATATAGCAACTAAACTTAATTGGTCATCAAACTTTCTTTCTGATATCCCTGTAAAAGGCCAGGTGTAAGTATGACACATGCAGATGAGGCTAAAAGGGTTTATTACAAAATTGCAATCCGACGTCAAAGTCAGAAACAAGTGAAGGGTCGGATCAAAGCCAAACATACACAAAAGGGAGATCCAAAAACACTGCATACTACAGTAGTATGGACTGCATACTGTATACGCCCCCTGTGTGTAGTATACAGTACCGTAACAAGTTCGGACCTACAGTGTAGTATACTAATACAGTCACATGACCAGTTACCTCACATTTACCTCAGAGCTGTTATTACTGTATCCACTGTTTACAGCTAGCTGCTGCTAACGCTGCTCAGTTCCCCTGAAATACGTTTAGCCTAGCTGTCTAAAGCGAGTTCATCTGTTATTAATCTTCAGACCTGTATATTTGAACTTTCTGAGGCTCATTCTGATGAACACATACCCCACTACAATCACAACACCCACATTTAGACTCAGAGTTAGCTGTGTTTTGCTCCCCAGTGTTACCTGCCGCCATTTTCTCTGGCTGAAGCAGGCTGAGAGCAGGTGAGGCCGCAGTGCATGATAGGATGCAGTACACAAAGATAGCTCCCCCTGTTTGCTAGAAACTCTGACTGGAGTAGAACACAACCCGGGTCTCTTCAATGCACTACAGATATTCAGTTTGGTTGCATACTGCATACTACTTTTAGGCAGAGGTAGTATGTGAGTAGGAAGCCTTTTCAAATACAGCCTTGGTATGCACTGAAAAGACAGATATGATGCTTTGCAAAGAGCTAAACAAAGCAAACATCTTAAATAGACCATGAAACAGGTGAGACACATCAGTAATCAGGTGGGGTCGATCTGGGATAGGTTGCTGGCTGCATACTGGAGGTCACATGCTTACCCGGGTATCCTGGGAAATGGAGTCCCCAGGGGCTAGGCTCTGTACTGAGCAAGAGGGATGTGTGACACCAGGGCCCACTGGTGGGCTCAAAAGTGTTACTAGACTCTTTTATACCCTAAGAATAACCGAACCAGTTTGCATTGCAGTTCGTGTAGTTACTGAATAAAGAGCCTTAGTACGTAATAAGTCTGGGATTTTAAGCAGTGAAAGGAATAATTCAGCCAGCTAATAAAATAAATTTCAAGCAGCTGGGCCCGAGTGTAGTGTCCAGTCCAAAGCACTTTTAGCTTTTCAAAATTTCCTTTCACCTTCAACACACATCATCATCAAACCAGGAAGTCTCGCTTTTGAGACTACTGCAGCACTGTGTAATTCTGGAAACATTTCACAATAAGCAGACACTTCACACTTCATTAGAGAAATGTCAAACAGTTCTAAAAGAACATTTTAAACTCCAGAATTTGGGTCTTTCATCGCCTTCCTTACATAATATTGTGAAAAGATTTCTGGAGTAATTTCAGTCTATGAAGAGCAAGGCTGGAAACCAGTATTGAATGTGTGTGGCTCAGATGGCATTGCATGTAAAACCATAATGCTACTGTGTTAAATATGGGTATATATGGGTCTGGTAGTACTTTGGAAAACTTTTGTCACTTAACAAATAAAATGCAACTTGAAGGAGAAAGCCATATCTCAGCTCTATGCAGAAACGCCACCGAGTTCTCTGGGCCTGAGCTCATCCCTCTGAAAGACGGTACCAATGTGTGCTGTGCTCAGATAAGTCCAGGTTTCAGCTTGTTTTTGGGAAAAGATGAAAAGGACTATCCAGATGCAAAAGCTAACATCTGTAATGGTATGGGGTGGCATCACTGCCCACCGCATGGGTGACTTGCTTCTGTGTGAAGGTACTGTTGTTTATTGTACCAGTTTTTAGTGCATGTGTTTGACTTGCCTGCCTGCAGTCCAGATCTGTGTTCTATTGAAAGTGTATGGCGCATCATGAAGCAGAGATAAAGACAATGATAACCACAGACTGTTGAGCAGCCAAAGTCTTGTATCAAGCAAAAAAACATAAAGTGTCATTAAATGAAAGATTATATAACACAGTGGTAAACATGCCTTTGAGTGTGTTACAGGCATCAAATTCTAAACTTATATTTACAAAATACAACGTATCAATTATGCTGATCAGTGAAAACACTGGAAATCTTTTCTTTGTACTTTTATCAGCAAAATAAGTTCCCGAGAAACAAATCACAGGTTCTAAAGGAGACAGAAGACGGTTCTTCTGTAGCATCACTCAAATAACCTTTTTTTTTTTTTGTTTTAGAGAGTAGGTATTACAGTACATATCTAGCCTCTTTATACTGTAACTTATACTGTGTGGGTAATTAGCATTCAAGTAAAGAATAAGACATCATATATACCATTATGTTCACTAATCTGTAGACTGGGAAAACTTTATGCATCCTAATAGAACTAAAACAAATCTCAACGTGTGTAATTATGTCCCAGTTCCGAACCAGTGTATGCTAATCCACACATTTCTAAAAACAAAAGAGAATTTTCTTTATTAAATATGACATGAAGAAACAGTCGGCTTGTGTCCTAGCAAAACTGTGTCTTACAAATGACTTAAAAGTCTTCGTAAAATGTGCTACTGCACAAGGGGGCTTGGAATGTACTCGCACTCTGACTGTGTTTGAATGGCTGTTTTTACAGGCCATTTTCCACATAGGGAAACTCATGGTGTGCATAGTTGTGCTTAGAATCATTAACTGCACAAAGAAAGGTTAGTGTTAAAAGACTGCCTGTGTTTTTCAGAGTTAATACATGTAAAAAAATTGCTGCAGCTCACACTATCGTCCATTTACTGCAAATATAATCTTTTGGACAGCAAATAACCTCTGGTGTTTAAAGTGAGGTTCTTTAAACAGACTGGAGAAAAGCATGGGCAAAATTCAGGTTTCTCAGGGGCGGAGTCTGATAACAATGCATTTAGCACATCAGTATCATGCATTTAGCACATAAAACACATCACACTGTTACAGGCTAGGTCACAAAGCAAACAGACAGATGTGCCCTGGTAAAAACATTAGTGTCAGTCTGGTTTACCTTATTATAATGACACAGCAAAGACTGACTTCATAAGTTAGAAAAACATCACTCAAGATCACTTAAAATTAATGTCTGCATATCTTATATACTACAGCATGAATGGTTTTAATGGGATGGCCAGGGTGACCAGTGCTTAACTGTAACTGGTCACCCTAGATGCCACCTGAAAAAAATTCTACCACATCATTGGCTTCCACCTCACTGTGGGGCTAATGTTTGTGCCTTTAAGAGGAGAGTTGTTTTGAACTCAGCGGAACAGCTCCCCAACAACATGCATCCCCCTCTCCCCAACTCACATTTGCCACTATAGTACTGCACTGATTTTGTTTTGATATGCAACCCATTAAAGATATTACAAATGTGCTGCATTTTTAATATCAACTATATACATGCAATTTGTCTTGTGTTTTTGAAATAACAAAATAACGAAATAACAAAATAAGTTGTTGATCACAAAACAATTAAGTCGAGTTCTCAAGATAAAACTCAATGCAGTTTTACACTAAAATATCAAAACCATTTGGATGGTACACTGACTTGTAATAGGGAGAATGGCATCTCTGTCATTGACACTCCAGGCCTGGAAAGCCTGCTATGGCTCTGTGTAACTTTGGAACAGCAGGCATAAATCCTCTTGCGAGAACAACACAACACATCACACACCAGCAACTATGGGTCTTCAGCTAGCTATAAGAAGCTAGCTTGATATTTCCTGGATGGACATTATGGCAGATTCTGCAAAGAGACTGAAGGAGACAGTTGTGGAAGTGAGGAAGAGAAAGAGAGTAGAGAAGAGAGAGTGACTGGACAAGAGTAAACTGTGGCCTGACTTGTACTTATTGTTGAGAGCTAAAAGAGATAAAAGGTTAAAAGACTGTCTAACGGCTAACGGGAAAACAACAAAAACCTGACAGCATAGTTATTTATGAAAGACTGCAAAGTAGGCAATAACATTATCTGCATCATCTCTGTCTCACAGAGTTTTGTAGTTTTTTCAGATGCCAAAAGTCATCTAACCTCAGTCCCATTTCAGGCTAATCTCATGTCAAAAAGTTTGGTCAGTCTTTGTCAACCACACAACAAATAAGCCTTGAAAGTTTGAACTTCCTGTAATAACATCCTGCAACATAACTCTACCATATAAGACATCTCGAGATGTTTTTCTCTCTTCTGATATTGTCTTCGCTGGTTTCATACACCTTTACTGTCTTTATGCCTCTGCAATCAGAGATCCCTACACAACAAAATGGAAGAAGTACATCAGCTCAATAAAACAAGGTCTTTTCAACAGCATCTGCCCTCTACTTTACCTTTATCTGAGCTAACCCCAGGCTGCACACTGCACACATCAAGTGTTGTACCAAATTTCCACTCCATGACTGAATCCTAGCCAATTTTGCATGCCCCGCAGGCACATGGACACTATGGATTACACTCGCAATTTTGGCTACTTATATGTGGAAACAACTGAAATTGCAGCCATAACCTGTAACATGCCATGCATGTGAAAGAGAGTCGGATTCTGTATCCTTCAACTCATCAACAAATGCACATATACAGCTGCCCATGAGGGGAGCATGATTTGCATTTACAACAGTGGTGTGAATTTACACCATGCAACTGAATGGGGGACCCAAAGAGCAAACAAATACAAGTTCTCTCATAATTCTGCTTTAACCACTTATGATTTGAAAAGGGTGATAATTTAGGTATGCTGTTTGCTCAAAGCTTCTATTAGCAATTAGCTGCATCAGCTTTATAGCTTCAGTGCAAAAACTACAATACATACTTGAGACACCAAACATAAACTCACCAGACAAAAAATGACTCACCTGTGACTAAAACCATCACGAGCACAGATAACAGCTGTGACTGGATTTGGCATGGACTGGACAAGTTTCTGGATGTAGGCCACATCAATGTTCAGCCACTTTTGCATCAAAGAATTCTGGCAGTTGAGACAAATTTGGTGGATGCCTTCCCTGGCACAATTCTGAAGAAAATTTCCTGTAGACTGGGATTTTAGCCACTGCTGGTAGACCCGTATGACCATACGCTTCCATACACCTGCAGATTCAGCTACTTCCTTCACGCTATGGTCTTTAGCACGCCCAAATGCAGTCACTCCTTTTAGCCAATCATTAACATCTGCTTTGGAGCCATTTTCCACACATGGAACGAGATATTCACTGCACTGTACCACCTCTTCTCAATCTATGACCCCCGTCACTCACACCCTGCATAGCCAGTGGTGGCGAAGTACACAAACCATGTGCTTGAGTTAAAGTAGAGACACCCAAGGTAAAATATTCCTCCAGTAAAAGTAGTTCCTCCCTTTAGACCTCCACTTGAGTAAAAGTACTACAGTATTTATCTTCAAAAGTAACATGATTTATTATGGCTCTAATGTCCTATTATCATTTCTGGAACAAGATTCTTAATCAGCTCAGTTTAGGTGAAGAGACTCTCAGTCCACCAGTCTTTAATAGAAGATCATTAATTAGTCTGACACTGATGTCTATTCAAATGATCTTAAGCACAGAACACTGAAGGAGAACAGTTTCCATTAGCTAGAACTATAAAATAACTTTTTGCAAATAAGCAAAGTTTCAGATTAAGATTTATTTGAAAATGAGTTACAAGTTAAAGTTTAATAAGAACTTGCTTTAAACAGGATCACTAAAGAGTTTTCCTTTACTATACTGCATCTCTTGGTCCCTGTTCATAAACATAAACCAGCTAAAACTAATTTATTATAAAGGAAACAGTGTTTGTATAAATGCAGAAAAAGACACTCGCCAGTCACGAGTGTATGTGTACATTTTTCTATATTGTGATCTATTTACCCACAAAGTCAGGAACAATACGTTTTATCTGTTCACTAGTGCTTTGATGTGTGATTGTCAGTCAGTGTTTGCATTAATCCCATCCTGCTTTACACACCTTCCTCCAGGTGGTCCGGGATGTAGTCCAGGCCTGAAATGGACACTTCTATGGAAGCCGAGAATCCATGAATAAGCTGGTTTCGTTTTGACATGTTACGTTTTACTCGCACGTAAGTCGAAAGATACTACAAATTTCGCATAAAGTACTGGAGTAAGAAGTAAGATATTTGAGTTTGAAATTTAGTGGAGTTAAAGTAAAAAGTCGTCCAAAATGGAAATACTCCAGCAAAGTACAGATACACAGAAAAAATACTCAAGTACAGTAACTAATTACATTTACTTAGTTACTGTCCACCACTGTTTATAGCCCCATCATCCTTGTGCAGTGCCATCTGCAAGAGCCTGAAGTTACTACCACCTTGAACATGCAAGGTGACTACTTTTTTTTGTGTCTGTTGAGCTTATCTCGGTGATTGACGATTAAGGAAATTTGATTATTCACTCTTAACTATAGCTGTAAGGTTCATTTAGACTTTGGATATTTCACCAAGTTTGAGAAGCAACATTAAACACTGGACCACGACCCTCAGCCTCATTAAACAAAGAACATTTTGAACGTGCTGCCTTTGATTCTTCTGTTCGTTATTACTCTTTACATGAATCTAAACAGCCTATCAGAAGATGACATGTCAATGTGGAGAACAACCGGAGGCAGCCACTAAGTGGTTTCTGAAGAAACAGAAAACTACAGCCTTTCAAGCACTCCTTAGAAAAAGCCCATTTCTGAAGGAAGTTGGAAATCTGGAGGTGGAACAAAAACGTCTTGTAATGATTCATCCTTCACCAGACTAAGCATTGATTTTAGTCCTTGAGTTGTCAAGCAGAATGAGTTCTAAGAGCTTGGAAAATCAACTCCACCTCATCTGATCCTCGTATGGAAGATGTCCTTGCTCTCACACGGTGTCTACAACAAGCTCGCTCTTTGGTGGTCTTGTAACCTCAAGATCATCCGTCTTTTTTTCCCTTTTTGACGTTTTTAGTTGTGGAAGAGCCTTCTGTCTGTTAGCCCCCTGGATATGCAAGGCTTTATTTTCTTTTCAGCTTTTGACACATGAGGGCCCCTCGCAACCAGCCGTGTTTTTCTTGTCAGCCGCTACTGTTTTGGTTTGGGGGGCTTTTTCGGGGAGTCTGTGCGTTCCCACTGATGGAGCGCTGCTGACGTGGAGAAGCACAGAGCTGCATGAAGACTTTCCCCCCTCCACATCTGCACCCCGAAACGAACCACAAGACGGAAGGAGGGAAACCGTCTGCTGAGGAAGAGAGAGGGACGAGTTTGCCTTTCATTAGGAAAAGTATTAAACACAGGTTTATGACGTGTCTGCTCCGAGCAGCAGACTGCTGCGCAGATGTGGGTGCTTTGTCGCAAGGCACCACCCGTTGACTAAAACGCAGTTTCGTGCTCGTCTTGTTTTATTGGTGAAATCATAGCCTAGCATATGCCTTCTCTGATGGCTGTCCTCCAGCAGAAGAAGAAGAAGGAGAAGAAGAAGAAGGGAAAAGAAAGCTTATAGTTAAAGCCCCACATAGGCCTCAGTCTCAGAGGCACTTGACAAGGTAATGAAAAACATGACAAAGTAGCAAAGTGGGTCAGCTGAGGATTAAAAAGCACATCCTTTTCTTTCCTAAAGGAAGGGAAGGTACACTTTCTGCAAGGTTGAATCTGAAGACACCTCAGAAAATAATATAGCGGGGTGAAGAAGATGCATGCCACTGATAACTTTTCCTCTCAGGGAGCCAGGTGGGCCTACAGAATGAGGGCAAGGATGAGGAAACATGGCCCAGCAGGCTGAGTGGAATGTCTGGCAGGTTGAGCTTCTGTATCTGGGTCTTCACCCAGTCAGGTTCACTCTGTGTATAAGACTGAACTAAAAACGCAGGATGCACTCCACACTCTTAAAGAGGAATATCTGCAAAATGTCCACAGTGTTCAGTCGTTTAGTTGTAAACCAAGTCATTACAAGTGGTTTTATATGATATGGTCATCAGTGGGCGGAAAAAACTCAGGTGTCTTTGCATTGGTGGTGATTGTCTTTGCATTGGTGGTGATTGTCTTTGCATTGGTGGTAGCTGTCTTTGCACTGGTGGTGACTGTCTGCATCGGTGGTAGTTGTGTTTGCATTGGTGGTGACTGTCATTGCATTGGTGGTGACTGTCTGTGCATTGGTGGTGATTGTCTATGCATTGGTGGTGGTTGTCTTTGCATTGGTGGTGATTGTATTTGCATTGGTGGTGATTGTGCATTGGTGGTGATTGTATTTGCATTGATAGTGATTGTCTTTGCATTGGTGGTGATTGTTTGTGCATTGGTGGTAGTTGTCTTTGCATTGGTGGTGATTGTATTTGCATTGGTGGTGATTGTGCATTGGTGGTAGTTGTATTTGCATCGGTGATGATTGTCTTGGCATCGGTGGTGATTGTATTTGAATTGGTGGTAGTTGTCTGTGCATTGGTGGTGGTTGTCTTTGCATTGGTGGTGATTGTATTTGCATTGGTGGTGATTGTGCATTGGTGGTAGTTGCATTTGCATTGGTGGTGATTGTCTTGGCATCGGTGGTGATTGTATTTGCATTGGTGGTAGTTGTCTTTGCATTGGTGGTGATTGTCTTTGCATTGGTGGTGATTGTCTTTGCATCGGTGGTGATTGTATTTGCATTGGTGGTAGTTGTCTTTGCATTGGTGGTGATTGTATTTGCATTGGTGGTGATTGTATTTGCATTGGTGGTGATTGTCTTTGCATCTGTGGTGATTGTCTTGGCATCGGTGGTGACTGTCTGCATTGGTGGTGACTGTCTGCATTGGTGGTGATTGTCTTTGCATTGGTGGTGATTGTCTTTGCATTGGTGGTGATTGTATTTGCATTGGTGGTGATTGTCTTTGCATTGGTGGTGATTGTCTTTGCATTGGTGGTGACGGTCTTTGCATTGGTGGTGATTGGTGTGGCTCAGCGGATAACACCACTAACCTCCAGGGAGCTACCGCCCCATGTGGGAGATGGGGGTTCGATTCCCGGGTCTGAGTAACTATGCTGTGCTACACCAATAAGAGTCCTTGGGCAAGACTCCTAACACTACATTGGCCTACCTGTAATATGAATGACCTTATAAGTCGCTCTGGATAAGAGCGTCAGCTAAATGCCGTAAATGTAATGTAAATGGTGGTGATTGTATTTGCATTGGAGGTAGTTGTCTTTGCATTGGTGGTGATTGTCTTTGCATTGATGGTAGTTGTCTTTGCATTGGTGGTGATTGTCTTTGCATCGGTGGTGATAGGAGCCAAGGGTCATAAACCAAATAAAAACATTACATTTGCCATCCTAACGTGATTAAACTATAGTACATTTGAAAAGAATATGTTTTCTGCATGTACCTGTATATATCCACCATAAATGCAATTTAAGTATAATTTAAAGCCTAAACAGCATTGAAAACAATGTCTCAGGCATTGGGCCCTGTATTCATAACTATTTATTGTAATGCATTTCTGTTAGGGAGCTTTCAGAGGCATTCCACTCTCCGGTTCTGAGACTAGACATGTCTACAATGTACCATTTCACATCAAAGCACTCTTGAGTGACTCTGCTTATGTCTTAATTTACTTACTCACGCACTCATCATCTAAACTGCTTATTCTTCTGGGTCGAGGGGGTGCTGGAACCCATCCCAGCGCTCTTTGGGCGGAAGGCAGGAAACATCCTGGACAGGCCACCGATCCATCACAGTGCAGACACACAGACACACACACACACACACACACCTAGAGGCAATTTAGCATCTCCAACTCACTTGACTGTGGGAGGAAACCGGAGCACTCGGAGGAACCCCATGCAGACACGGGGAGAACATACAAACTCCACATAGCAAGGAACCGAGTCACCCGGCTGGGACATCAAACCCAGGCCTGCCTTGCTGTGAGGCGACAGCGCTACCCACTGTGGCACTGTACCGCCCCTGTTGGTGGAATTCCCTTTCAAATGTAAAGGTTCTTGGCCTGGATGTATGGTCTGAAGAAAATCATATAATTGGTACTGAGCCTTGTGTGGAGCTTCTTCAAACTCTACAAAGGTTCCTCATCTCATTTTCCAGAGCTGTCTACTGAAAGCTTATTTTGGGAGGCTAAAGTGCTTCTTGTATGACCTCACTCCAGCCAGGGAACCCAGCCAGGGAACTGTAGCCTGTACCTGACTATCTTCTATAGTGATCAGAACACTTCATCACCATTAAGGATGGTTGTTGGTCACTTTAAACATTCCACCTTGGCATATTACCATCAGGGACTGTAGGATTTTAAACACACACAATCTCAACCACTTATTCAGTTAGAGTGGGGAAACACAGGCCAGCAAACCAGAGGCCAAAAGTTCACAAATACAGTGACTTTTAAAATTGTCCTTTAGATAGACTGTAGAGAGACCATACTGTCTGACCCATGCAATTCACGCTGGTTTTAATTCCAGAGCATAGTGTGGTACAAGTTAACAAAGCTGCTTTGGCTGAGTTTCTAATCAGGTACTTAAATGTGCAGGGTATTATTTTAAGTGAAAAAGCTTTATTTGAATTGTTTTTATTGTTCACAGACAGACAGTTCACAGATGGCCTTTTGGGGTCTGCATTTTACGTGCCATGTCAACCATAGCTGCTACAAAAACAGTAGCTTTGTTGCTGATACTGGAGCTAAATTCGTCCCTGTTCAGTAAACTTTGTTAGAAAACACAGTAAATATGGCTCTAATGTCCTATTATCATTTTTGGAACAAGACTCTTAATCAACTCATTTTAGGTGAAGAGACTCTAGTGTCTCTCAGTCCACCAGTCTATAATAGAATGTCATTAATTAGTCTGACACTGATGTCTATTCAAATGATCATAAGCACAGAACACTGAAGAACAGTTTCCATTAGCTAGAACCAAGCTCCGTCCAACAGGTCAAAACAAGCTCAAAAAGTGCCTGCTGTACCCTGATTGGTGGACTCACTTCACACTTCTTTCATTTGGACATGTTACGGATTTATGCTCACACATAACCTAAAAAGCAAGATTGGCGATAATGTAGTGGAGTAAACAGTCAGATATTAAATGTAGTTAAAGTAAAAAGACCCCCAAAACGCATTACACTTACTGAGTTACTGTACACCAGCACACTACTTACAGTACACTAACACACTACACTTACTGAGTTACTGTCCACCAACACACTACTTACAGTACACTAACACATTACACTTACTGAGTTACTGTCCACCAACACACTACTTACAGTACACTAACACATTACACTTACTGAGTTAAAGTCCACCAACACACTACTTACAGTACACTAACACACTACACTTACTGAGTTACTGTCCACCACTGGTCAATCTGTAATACACATTATGCATGTACATTCTCACACTACATTCCCATGACTTAGTACCAGCAGAGAGATTTATTCCATTGACAGCGCTTTTCACTCATGTCAGTAAAAGAGTTGTAAACGGCACGTCGGCATCTGGATTTCATCTGTACTGCTGCATGGAGGACCACTCTGTGCAGTGATAATGATAGCTATCGGTCGAACGTGTGCTCCTGGTCAGGTGTGGGTGTGCAGGCATTTGGACAGTAGCACTACATCATATTACAGATGGACGCAGAAAAGAAGAAGAAGAAACATTACCGGTCCCTCAGTGATGCAGAGAGAAGGAGAGCATGGGAGAGAGCAGTGGAGGGCTGGGCATTCCTACCGTGTGCTGAACTTGATCTGCCCTTCTGTAGCATGCCGTAATAAACTGGGGACTTCTCTGGCCCAAAGCTGCGAGGCCGAGGGCTGTTTCAGTTTCCTATGCAATTACAGCGCTATAAAAAATGTCTCCCACACAGGATACGCTTCCCCTCAGCATTTTGCTTCAGCGTGACTTCAGTGCCAGCGCTGTTTTTCATGTTTTTCTTTTTTTTCGTTGGTCTTTTATAGCTGAAGAGCGGAAAGAAATAAAGCAAATATAAATCAAGACTTAAGTGTTGTTCCAAAGACATGAAACAAGACTTTGTGAGTTTTCACAGCTCCAGTGCTCACTCCAGTTCTCACTGATGATGACAAAAGCATGTTATAATTTGACTCATTAGTCGAATTAAACAAGCAGTGATGTTCTGTTGAAAGTGCAGATGTGAAATTTTCAATCCATGTCACATCTGGTCTGATTATGAGTGGATATCAAGGCATACAGCTGTTCACACTTGAGATGTAAATGGTATGTGGTCATATGCGTCCCAGACCACCTTCGATGGTGGTTTCAGTGATCAAACAACAATGTGTCTCCAAGATGCATACTTAGTGCTGTCCACATATGATTGGCTCACCCTGGACGCATGTTAATGCCAGGTGTAAATGGTCCCTTTTTGGGGGAGGGGTTGGGGGCGGATTCTGGAGCTGGGTAATATGCCCCTGTCCACACTTTATTTTCTCTCCTGGTGAAAAGGCCTAATCTAATCTCAACACATTTATTGAATGACTATGGTCTAATGTACTCTGAAGTTTTATCTGATTCACTGCATTCCTGATATTTATAGCTCTGGAAGCTTTTCGGAGTCAGCAAACCAACTTTTTTTGGTATTGGACAACAGAGATCTGTGCATTTATACTATGTTTGACAGGAGCGGCAGGGGGTTGATGCGAAAGTCTTATGTTTGTCTTTGAGAGGAAATAAAAAAGAAATTTTTCCAACAGCAATAATAACAAAATGACTATAAATCCATTATGTACATAATAATATACACTCATCATCCAAAAAATAGTTGCACAAATAGTTGCACCCAGAACGAATCAACCAACAGGAATGAAACTTGGTGGGTAGGATCATCGTGAGACATGCAAATGATTGTTGAAGCATGAATGAAAAGTTTCATGCTTGGCCGCGCATGCGGCATACACGAGAATGGACCTTATGGTCTTGGTTCCTCTTGGTTCCTCTCGAGGTTTCCTTATGGTCTTGGTTCCTCTCGAGGTTTCTTCCTTTGAACTGAGGGAGTTTTTCCTTGCCTCTGTCGCCCTGGGCTTGCTCACTGGGGGCTCGGACACCAGATTCTTTGTAAAGCTGCTTTGTGACAACATCTGTTGTAAAAAGCGCTATATAAATAAATGTTGACTTGACTTGACTTGACTTGACTTGACCTTATCGCTGTACCTGACTGACCCAACAGCCTTGATTGTGAACATTCAGCGAGCAGTGATGTCCTCCATGAGTCTGCATGACGCAGGACTACATACACGCAGAACGTTATGACAACTGTCCTTAACACCACGTCAACGTCACCAAAGACTGCAATGGTGTCGTGTCAGACTGTCATGGAGTGACGCAGAATGGCAGCGGGTCATCTTCAGTGACGAGTCCCGCTTTTGTCTTGGTGGAGATGACCAACAAATCCATGTGTGGAGGCACCGTGGTCAGCACCAAGATGAACGGTTTGTTGTGACGTGTCACACGTCAAGAAGGCCTGGTGTCACTCCACCTCCACCCCTACCACAAAATCTGCAGGAACTGTGTGAGAATATTCAAGCGGTATGGGATGGATTATCACAGGACTACCATTAGGAACCTCTACAACTCCATGCCGAGACATCTGGCGTGTTGTGTTAGCTGAGAGGCACTACTTCTGTATGTGTAGCTCAATAAATATTGCCCATATCAACCCATATGAGAAGGGTGGCTTTCTACCCCAGACAGTGGGGAATTATTTGCCTTTAAAGAAGATTTTTTGATGCAATAAAAACCAAATCTACCACATCTATGCTGTGGTGTGCTGGGGAGGCAGCATTAAGAAGAGAGACGAGATGCGTCTGGACAAGCTGGTCAGGCGAGCAGGGTCAGTTGTTGGTGTGGAGCTGGACTCTGTGGTGAAGGTGGTGGAGACGAGGACACTGCAAAAACTACTGTCTGTTATGGATGATGGTGGGCACCCACTGCACACCATCATCATGGACAAAAGAAGCAAGTTCAGTGGCAGGTTACTGTCACAGAGCTGCTCCACAGACAGACTC
>CM067499.1:20270570-20397614 GCA_034552555.1 Semaprochilodus insignis
TTGTGAAACCGCTACTGGCTGCTAAATTTCCTTCGGGATCAATAAAGTATCTTTCTATCTATCTATCTATCTATCAAATTGTATGCTGTTCTAGTTCATTTCTCCTGACTGTGTGTAGCTTCATGAATCATCATCATCTCACATTTACTAAACTAATGCACAGATTAGCTTCACATTATATAGAAACTTTGCTGTTAAGACGGACACCCCCCTGGTAGGCTCAAAAATAATGCAAAAGGATTTGCTCTCAACTTCTAATGGCTAATCAACCAAACGGCGACATAGTTCAGTTCACCACATGTGTAGAAGATCAGACAATGGTGAGGAATGTGCTGCAAGCTAAAGGTGTCATTAAGATTCAATTGCATGGCACATTGCTTAGGACAAACATACATTAAGGACCAAGGGTTTAAACCCTCAGGACGTTGAGGTCATGACTTCAGAGTGAGAACAAAGACGAACTGTTTTTCTGGATCATTTCAACAAGTCCGGAATGAATCTATTAGCACTGACATCCCTCTGGATTGATCCATCATGGGCTAAATAGGCTTCTAAAGAAAACCTGTTTTACAACATGCACTAAAAGTCAAAGGAGATAAAAAAATACACAATTAAAAACATCAATCTGTGGTTTATTACCCCAAGCAGATGGAACTGAGGGAGGCTCCAGTGATCATGTCAGATTCTACTAGTCTTATATATAACCCTACTGTTTAGCTTCAAGACCAATGGTGGTACAAGCTATGTTCTTGGCTCTTGTTTATTTCTTGTCTCCATGTAGCTTTCAAATTGAGTCATGTCTGGTCCAGTCATTCACTAATTTTAACCTGGTGTGCACCGTCATCCTGCCGAACTAGTAATTGGTGCCATGTGCATTGACCCGCGGCAGCAAGCTCGACTTTTTTTAAAGCAGGAATGACACTCAGCAAGAAAGACAAACAGAAAGCAGGGTGATAGATTTCCCTCTTCGCCTTAGTCCTTCAACCCCCACATTTCTGCCAGTAGCCAGAGAACTCCGCAGGGAACGAAAGCAGCTTGTTCTCCCGGCGCGAGGAAAGGAATGACTTCACTTTTGTCTGAGGACTTTTCCGCTAATGGGCCACAGTTTCCTCATTCAAATATAGTTGGAAAGCAACATTACATCTGAACAATTAATCACATCGACCTGGAGACTTTCCTTCCCAGTTTTGGACACAATTGGAAGACGGGGGACGTTTAGATCATGAAGGTCATTTTGAATTTATGCATGACAAAGCTAATGTGGCTCTGTGAATACACTGAAGACTTCCTAAGGCTGTGAGGTCATCCAGCTAATGCTCTGAAAGAAGAGAAGGGGAATTTGGGAATTTCAGAATTGCCTTTAAAGAGCCACTTATATTGGTGGTTTTCAGCACAGCATCACATCATAGACAATGTTGCCTCTATGCTATTCTCATTGCTTTCCTGACTCATTCCAAGATTAAAGAACAGCTTCCTCAATGACTCCCAGATCTGCAGAACAGCCATGTCAAGAAGTGTTCTTTTTCATACTGTCCAAACCATGTGTGTCATGGCCAGACAGTGATTCATATATAGAAACGACACAGATGTTCCTATTGGAGGAATTAAGTTCCTGATCAGGACAGTATAATGAAACTGAAAGCTTAGTAGGGAAGACGCTGTTTCCTGTAGGTCAATGCTGTGGAAATAGTTACCCTAGTCCAGAACTTGTTGAAAGCTGCCATTTCAACTTAATACATTGGCTCAGAAGTGAAGGAAGGGTCACCCATCTAGGATATCACTGAAACCTATAGAAAAATCATATACAATAATCAAGTGGAGCATGAAGATAAATAATGAAAATGACTGCAGACCGTGCTATAGATAGCAGACTAAACATCGTCAAGTATAGGCTCCAGCATGTTGCTGCCTCTTGGACGGAAAGTGGATTTTCAGATTATACCATTTCTTCCGACGCCGCCTAAAACATTTATATGGAATTACCTTATTTTTCAGGCTGTCTCCAAAGCACACCTGAGTCCCATTACCTTACAACAGGGTCCCATTACCTTAGTCTGTGGAAATAGCACCCACTTAGCCCAGACATCCTAAGTCTCGAATGCTTTTTGATTGCAACCAGATGCCGTATGGACTTTGTGGTGCTCCTGCACCTATAATCAGTGATGCAAATCATTTTTTAAGGAATAACAATACTTTGCTTTCTTACTTTTGCTCATGAGAACATCACACCTCAGTGATTGCAATGTTGTCTCACACTTCCTGGAAATGTTCTTATTGGACCGCGAGGACATAATGGATGTCCTGGGGCATCATTTAGAGCACTGTTACCCGGAATAAGCTCATGGGGCAGGTTGGGATCAAAGTTTGAGCCAGTTTGGCTTGGGCTGGGCTTGGGTTTGTTTTCTAATTAGTGATGTTTTTATGCAGTAGATCTGTCTTTATTTGACAGATGGTGGCCATATGAAGTTCAGGCACACCATTTCACTTGCACTGTCTCTCTCTCTCTCTCTTTGGCTTTAGTCACATTATAGTCATTTGAAAAAGCTCCTGGTACATCAGTTGAGATCACACCATGGATTATGTTGGAGACGTGTTGGGTTGGTGGAAGCTCACAGCAGACCCCCCCCCAACCAGCCCCGCTTGTTAAGTAAGCATTTCTGTAGTAGCGAGAGGAATCTTGGCTAATTGGGCTAACAGAGGAGAGCCCTCATTTTTGGGGCCACAATTTTGCTAGCTGCTGTACTGTGAAATTGCTGTCATCATGTGCACGTCCACATGGACTAATCCCAGCCTGGGTATCTAAACCTGGATTAACCATGAAAGTTGTTAACTGTTGTTGTTACACATAGCTGTGCTTGCTAGGTTTAGTGAAGCTGAAAATTAGCCAGAAAGCCAAACTAAGTTTAACCTGCTTTGATAGCCAGATCCCAGATTTCCTGCTTAACGTCCAACTACAAGGCACAACAAATGGCATAATAAAAACATACTGCTAAGCTTTTCCCTTTCTGTTTTTAGCCAGCAGATGCATAGGCTCCTTTTAGAGGCATGATTTACTATCTTAGACAGTATAATGGTCCAGTAATAACCCAGCAGTTCTTAGGGGGCCTTCCCCCCAAGGCCTTAGTCACGGGTACAGGTCCGGTTTGGGTTTTAATTTCATGCCCATGCAGACCTCTAGCCTTGTTCAAAGGAGAGCTTATTTCTTGCCTGCTTATGCAAAAGAAATTCAATCCAAACAAGGAGTAGTATTCACAAACAGCTTTTGCACAAAAAAAAACATACCTCTGGCTACAGCAGGACCTGCAATACAAGTCAGAACCTTTGAAGTCAAACACTGTACAAAACCGTTTTCCTTCATTTCACCAGAAATAAAAAAGCATAACATCAATATTCGGGTCTAGAGATGTAATTTAGTTCAACATAGACTTGTCGAGAATCCACGGGAGACATCATTAGACTGTGTGTGCCATCTGTATTCACTCACGGATGGTCGAGTGTAGGCCCAGGCCGAGCAGCAGTATTGATTAACCTTCAAAGGAGTTCCTTCACTGCATCCCATAATTTAACTGGATCATTCCTTCACATTCACAGCTAACCCCCCTTCCCCCCCGCCCCCCACCGACACACACACCTCTTTTCTTTTGGAGAGCAGTCCATGGCTCCAGGCCTGTGCTTTTAAAAGCTCTAAGATTTGGAGCAGGACTACATCAGCTGGGTCACTTTGCTGTTGCCATCCCACTTATGTAAAACTCCAAACGCTAGTCCTTAATGCCAGCATAATAGCGGTACCGTGGCCCTTGGTGATGGGCGTCGTAAAATATTATTTCCACGTTTCCGAGGGAGTAGCGCTTAGCAAAAAGTTCCCTGAGGAACATTTGAGGCTGTTCACTTGAAGACTGGAGGAGATTTCAAAGCGAGGCGACCACTTTTGTGCTCATGTTCAGAAACTGAACACCCTCTAAGACAATAGCTAACCATACACAAAGATTTAGCGTCTGATCTTTATAACATTCATCCCAGAGATACTCGATAGGCCTGCTGATTCTTCTACATGGGAGGGAGCGCTAATTTATTACCTGCAGCAAACTAGCTCACCGAATTCTTTGCTTCAAACACATTTACGGAGCTAGTACACCTTAGCATCTTAACCTGCAGGCTGATTAAATGAAAGTGATTAAGACCGCCTATTCAGTAACTGCTATAAATACCATTGGATGCTCTGCTCACAAATGCGTTATTTCATAGCAAATATTTACTGAACATTGTCAAAATCAATCTAATGTGAAACTGCAGTACATGACGCAGTTTGGTCAAAATATGAAAATAAAGAGGGCATTATGTCGCATATTCAACCGAGTATCCCAACAACAATTTGCTCTGAGAATCTGGCAATGTTGGTGTCAACTCGTTTAAATGTGTGTTATAGCACATGTATGTTCACGTTGGACATAGAGACATATTCTTTGTATGCTACCATGTTTCTTATCACTGTGTAAAAGATGCACAAGCCTTCCTTTAATATTAAACGTGCTGCAGTAATTATTGAGTAATTTTATCAGAGAAACCATAAAACTGCTCATTATATGCATTATAGCATGATTTTATTGCTATTTACACTTGTATATATATGAAAGATATATATATATATATAGCTTTCAACTCATTAATAAAGGCAACACATACATTATTAAAGGCAACACTCTATACCCCCTTTCCATAACAATAATGATATATATCAATAACCTTTAAATACTAAAATTCACTAAAATACTAAAATTCAAACTAATAGTGCTCAATGCAATTGTGAATCCTGTAGCGAGTTTACACTTTCTACATAATTACAATTAATTATTCTTAGCTACTGCTGAACAGCCAAAGAAACTGAAAGCATAATTATCTTTTAACTTCTTCTGGTATTGTACGGACAGTTGGTATTGAGCCCTCTTTATTTGTAAAAGTTTCATTGCCAGTGCTGTGTGGTGCTGACCCAGGTTGGTAAAGCAGTCAGATACACAAGACTGAAGTCAGTTACTTATTCATGTTCCACCTTAAATGGCGTAGTGGTTAACAGCAGATGCCTGAGGCACCAGAATGTAACTACACTGTTTAAGGTGGAATGGGCAAATTCAAAGAAAAGTTAGTGAGGTGTTGGTAACTGTATGTTATGTAGTGAATCTAAACTCTCAACCTTAGACTGAATGGGCTTTTTGCTCATGTTCTGTGGAGCTTAACCGACTTCCAACAGTTGCTATGAAAGAAAACGCTTAACAAAGAACATGGATTGGTCAGTAATTTAGGAACTACTTTGAAACTAATATGAAATGGCTATGTAGATATGAGTGTACGATTGAAGTGTATGCTTACATATAGTCCCTCACTTTAAGGGGTTAAAATTAAGCATTTACTGCTTGCCTATGGTGACTTGTTTGGTAAAACCTGTAGGCATCTAAGGTGTGCACTGTTTGCATTTCCTTACTGACAGTTATAGAAACCTGTGCTGTAAACATTCCGGATGAGTCTATTATGGTTTTGTGAGAACATCATAATCTCAACTCAAGACTTTTCTCAAACTTTTGTAACTGATAGTCTTAGGCCAGAGGCATCCCCCTACTGAACCCCCGCAGCAGCAGGAGAGATGATGTACTGCTGATCTGCTGATCTGACCTATCGATTGTTGCTGTTCACATGAGAACTCATGGGCAAGGTTATAGGGGAGAAGAAGAAGTTGTTTATGTGTGAGAAATGAGCTATAATGCCCAGTGAAATCACTGTGGGTAAAGAAAAAGTTAATAAAACCAAACCAGACCAAACAATCTCTCCAGCTAGTAAAAATATGATGTTTGCCAAAAAAAGTACATTTAATAATATAACCAATTATTAATACCACTGTGTCTGGTTTATGTTGATTCCACTGCTACTTTGTGTTGGGCCACCATCAGTGGGGAACACTCCAGGTGCCTTCCAGGTTTCCTAGACAGTGACAGTTTCATAGAAAAGTGGCATTTACCCTGCTATGAAAGTAACATTCCTAATTTTTTTAGTTCATTTAAAGAATGATCAAACGTCCTCTATTTTAGTTCCTTAGGTACTGTAGCAATACCTCTTCATCTCTAGGCTTATTTTTAAGTTAAACTAAAAGTTAAGGCAGTATTCAGTAACTTTAGTAACTACTTTCACATGACCTGAAGCAAGGAACAACATGAAACCCCTAAAAGTTTAAGCTTTAAATGAATAAACAAATAAACAAATCAAACATAAATGAAATATATGGAAAAAGGAAGCAAACACAGCCCTAACAGGCCTAAACTAGTCCTTCAAACTAGTACCTCGATTGGTCCTGTTGAATTTGAGTGGGCTTGTAACTGCTCCTAGAGGAGAGTGGAGGGGCGAAGTGTCAGAGTTTGCCTCGTCTCTGTCCGCTTTGCTACAATACCTGGTCGGAATTCCGTTTCCTGGTCGGAGATGTACTTTGCTGGGTTATTCTAAGGACTCTTATTGTGAGGTGAGGTTTGTTTTAGGTGGTGAAGGTGGTGTTATTGTATTATATGTATTATATGTATTATTCTTCAATCATTTTAGATTGGAGTTTTAGCTCATATGTTGGATGTATGGACTCCAAGGTCACAGAGAGTAGCTGTAAACGGAACTCAATCTCAAATCTCTTATATATATGTCCACTGGCTGACCTCAAGGGGGGCTGTTGTCTCCTTAATTATTTACTTTGTATACTGACAACTGTAGGAGTAGTTATGAAACCCATCATGTTATGTAATTTGCTGATAACATAGTTTTGTTGCCTCTGCTCTCTGGTGCAGATCCAGGTCATGGTCCAGCTTTGTAGGAGTTTGTGGAGTAGTGTGATTACTCACATGTGGTGAATACGTCCAAAACCAAGGAGATGATCATTGATTTTTCCAGTTTGCAACCCTTGAATACAGATACCTGTATATATCGATGTGCTGTAGAGAGAGTTAGCACCTACACAAGTACTTACAAGACAATTTTTGATGAAAGGTTCAAATCTGAGGACCACACAAAAGGCCATTGTAAAAAAGGCCAGCAATGCATTTTTGCCTTAGAAAGTGGAGGTGTTTTTCTGTTACTTCATGTGTTTTGTTTACTTTTTATTGCTCTGTTAATGTCGTTTCATTTCCCCCTATTTGCTGGTTTCAGTCTCTGAGTTCGCCTACAGCATTTAATATCCACATGTTCCGAAATTAGTGGTCTTCCACTGAGATCTTTGACCTTATTGCACAGACAACCAATGCTGAAATAAGGTCACTGTATTATTGATGAGCTATCACATGCTCTTCAGTTTGCTCTTGAACTGTTGCCTCCTGCCCATCTGTACTGTTGCCCAAGATGTCGAACTGACTGACGGAGAATGACTTCTGTGCCTGAAGCCATTAGACTACTAAATGAGCACTCACATTAATTTAATTGGCGGTTGGGATTATTTTTGGCAACTATAGGTACTTTTAATGTTGTCATTATTTGTTGTTCCTGTTGTCTGTGTGACCAGTGTGAATTGCCTCTCGGGGATTAATAAAGTGGTTTCAGCTGCGGTCTTTCTAGTAGTCTCTTGCCAAGAGTTTCAGCCATTCAGTTGCATTTACTGATACTTCCATTGGCTATTTGTCCTTAAATGACCTTACCAGGAACAGAACATTCCACACGACTGACAAGAGGTTAGAATACGGCTTTGGGGCATCAGCACTACTTCTTCATCCTCTCATGTTGGACTGACACCTCTTCAGGTACAAAATGGTATTACTTGATAGGGAGGGCCAGGGGCTAACTTGTTAGCATGCTAACTTCAGTAGATATCTCTGCAACGCACATACACACAGACATCTTTGACCAGCCATCAAAGCTGTTATTTCTTCACATTCTGGAATGTTTTAAACTTGTCTACACTTTTCTCATTTATGTCTTTATTAATATTCATATGAATTCTTTTCTTATATCTTGACTAATTTATTTTTCTTATGCTTTATTGTGTTTTGTGTGGTCATCACTTTTAATGGGAGCATTTTCATATTTTATATATTTTTCTCTCTTTCTTAACTGAGCAACGTCTCAGTCCCAAACAACACCCGATATGCAAATGCAGCCGGGCTAGAAGCCGGGCTGGGGGAAATTCTTTGTCCCTGCCTTTAGAATAATGGAAAACCGGTGGTGATAATCAGCTGAGCGGTGATGTCATCGGGGATGCCCTGACCTCAGCCATGCTGAACAAAGCCTGGCTAAGGGGGGAGCCCAGCTGCTGGGAACAGTGATCAATTGTCCCAGTATTGCTGTACCCAGAACTCAATGAACTCCTGCAGCCTCCTGCCGAGAGTGCGCTGATTCAACTGCAGTGCATCCGACTGTGGTTTGAATGGGTTGGATGTTCGAGGTGTTGACCTCAGCTCCTCCTGCGCAGGAACATGCTTTGTGATTGCAGTGAGAAGGGGAGTCATTTCCTCCTTTGAAAATAACTCCTGAATACAAGTGGATCCCGTTTTGGACGAGAATGAATGAAGGTAATCAGTAGTAGGCGGAAATCGGAAACCTGAGAGAGTGAGAGAGTGCGCATGTAAGCGTGTGAGAAAGGGGAGAGTTCAATAGAGTTTACCAAACCAGCTTTTTTTCCAAATTGTCACTTTGGCTGTGTCTGATACCACAGATTTATTGCTTCTCCTCTACGTTCTAATGATGTGAGGCATAATTCATAAACACACAACAGAAAGAGAAATCAAGCTTACTGTATACAGAGTTTCAGTGTAAGCTACTTAAAACAAATTGTGTTTAAGATCAAGGATATTCTGTATCATCAGACACTGATCAGATCTTCGCGGTTTCATGGATAACGCAATTATGTAACTTTAGTAAGGTGAATTACAAACCCAATTCCAAAAAAAAAAGTTGGGGCAAGCAAGTAGCATGCAAATAAATGCAGTCATTTATAAATCTGTTTTGACGTGTATTTGAACACAAACAAGATATGTAATGTTTTATATTATATATATTTAAATTCATCTTTTTCGATCATTCTGAAATTAAACCCTGCTACACATTCCCACAAAATGTTGGGGCAGGTACCATTTAAATTTAGGAACATTGTGAAATGTTCATAGAACATCTTAAACAGGTGATAGAAGTGTCCTAATGAAATATAAAGTAAGCATCACAGATATAGTCAGTACTTTATGAGCAAGGATATGTGGAGGCTTGTCAATATGCCCCAAAATGCAACAACAACAAAAAAAAAGGTTCCTCAGTGTGCAATTGCAGAGAGGTAGAGGAGTTTGATTTCTGACTGGGGTGTCCGGGGTCCTTTCCGTGTAGAGTTTGCATGTTCTCTTTGTGTCTGTGTGGGTTTCCTCCGGGGGTTCCGTTTTCCTCCCAAAGACATCTCTGTGCACAAAGAAAAAGGCAGCAAACCACAAATTAATGCCTGAGACTTTTGAGCCCCCAGACAATACTTAAGTACAACCCAGCATCTTTAGGCTCAGGAATACTTTGGAAAACTGTCATCACCAAACATTGTTCACTGCTGCATTCACAAATGCAAGTTAAGACTTTACTATGACTGTTTATGGGAATAATGGGCATTGTGTTGGGCCAAAGAATAAAACGACCATCTAGATTGTTGCTATGTAACATAAAGTTCAAAAGCTAACATCTGTCACGGTATGGGGGAGGAGGGCATAAGTTGGTAATCTGTGAAAGTTCCATAAATGCTGAAGACATTTTGGAATAACATATGCTGCCTTTTAGATACCATCTTTTTCAGACATGCCCATGTTTATTTCAGCATAACACTTTCGCATGTGTTGCATCAGCATTGCTGAATAATCTCTCACTAACATGTGTAGCTTGATCAGCTTAAAATACAGCAATAAAAGCCCATGTGATTGCACAGCTGAAGACCTATATAACAGAAAAAGTGAAGAGAACTGGGCTTTAAGAACTGGATCATATGGTGTCTTTAGTCCCCAAGGTGCCCTTAGGTTCCAGGTATTAACTAGGGGAGTGTGAGGTACTAGCTCCAAAGTATTAGTTAATTATTGTTGTTTTTAATTATGATAAACAAAGCTACTAAGTGTCCCAGCTACTAAGTGCCCAAATTGGTTCTAGATATAAGTTCTGTATAATTATTTTGTGGGAAAAGTACCAGACAGTTATATGACATAAAAGAACTGTACACAAAGTACAAAGAATACATGTTATATGTCTGTTTATTACAACAACACTGTTTATTATCGCTGTTGTTAATTAGAATCAACACTGAATCTAGTAAGCATTAGTTCTGTCATTTTAGTGCTTCCTTACCATTTACTTCAGAAAATGACCGTCATACATTATGAAATCATTTTATGGCATATAACATACTTGGTACTTGGGGGTGTTTCTTAACGACATTCCTGCTTAAGTGCGTAACATTACACAGTCATTTACTGAGAGTACGTTTGTACTTACCACCTTGATTCCTCAAATAATACTGAAGTAATGTAACTGTAGTTTTTTAGCTTCATAGCTAGAACCTGTTTGCAATTGCATTAAAATGTTATGTAATATGACTTGGAACTTACCATTTTACCCAAAGTACACAGCGCTTTGTACTTTAGACTTACTCAGTAAATACCAAGTACCTGTATCTAGTACTTTAAACTTTATCCCTCATAGTTATCTGGTTAATATCTAGAACATGCAGCATTTCTGAATCTAATTGACCAGGTTACAGGAAAAGAAATATTCAACAGAATCATTTAGATGGGTTGGACCTTGTAACACGGAAGAGAGGGTGAGAGAGCCTGGAAATCGGATCACTGGGAGTCTCCCTCCAGAGTTCTGCTAGTGCAATCAGAACCAAACATCTAGCCCTGCATAAATCACCCTACATCCTGCTCAATCTTGCAGACAATCTTTGTTTTCAACCATACAACATACATTGCTTACATGTGCCTGAACCATGTGTGCACTGCAGGTCTGACAGCCCTTCCACAGCCAATGTAAAAAACAGTTGAACTTTCTTCATCACTACACCCAGGACCAAGTGCAGGACAGCGTTCGGTTAAAGTAAACACTTCCCAGGCTGGAAAGTCTGTGTGTCCTTTCAGGTTCACCAGATAGACTGTCTGTCCTCCACATATGCTGCCATCGTGTATTTCAATAGTTGAAACCAGCGTGGGGGTGGGGGTCTGGGAGGAGCAGAATTTGGCTGGGTGAACGTACTGGACTAGCCCTATAGGTTAAAGAGTATTATATAAGTGATATAAGTGATTATATAAGGACTCTGTACTCTGACTAAATAGCATGTTTCTCATAAACGTCCATCCAAAATGATCTTTTTCTGATGTAATAGAAAGATTTTTCAAATTATATTTTAGTCTTTTTCCAGCAATTGTTTGTTCTCTGGAGAACGTCTGTCTTTGGTTTTTGCAATCACTGGTCACGCACAAGCATGGAGCATGGTTTTTGTGCCCATACTTGGCTGCTGTGATGCCTTCACTTCTAGATTCCCATTTCTGACTGCATTGTGCTAGTGTTGGCGGAATCCGCAGAATCCAAATAGAGACATATGGATCATTTGCACACCTGTGGCACAATAATACATTCTAAATTCCGGTGATGAAAATGTGAACTTTAATTAAAAAAAACTTTTGAATAAATATTAACACGTCAAAGAGTGAAATCTCAATAAGTGGTTCCCATTTCTCTAATGTGCTCAAATGACACTAAACGCGTACTAGACTTTCCCAAACATGGCGGTTTTGCACAAACCAACAAAGATACCATACCTCTCCACATACTTGCTGTCATAACGAGGACTTACACACTTTCAAAAGTACTTAATGTTAGTGTGCGCTTAAGCATAACCACAAACCACAAGACAGGCCTTTTGAGACCGAACATCTGGGAACAACTATGGATTTTGGCCTAAATGTAGGTGGGATAAAGCTGAATGGGAAATTTCTAACTCAGTCCAAATCCTTATGACGGCAGAGCTCGAAGTAGGTGGAGATGGTGCACTAGTCAGCATTACCTGATGGACAACAGACCTGGGTTCCCTCGTGGCTGTATGTGACCTCTGCCTTTCATTTCAGTTCAGATTTCGAGCAGCAGTCTTCTTTTTTCAAATAGTATTTTGCTTACATCATTGATCACTCTGGATGTTAAGAAAGTTGTGTTCTTGTTATGAGATCATGCCTGGCCTTGGAAAACAAGGTATTCTTTAGGATTAAGGAGTTAGATCCAAAGTGATGCCAACAATGAAGTGAAATGCAACATTTCGTTAACTCGCGCAAGCAAGTGCCAAACAAACTGAAAAACAATGAAATGTGGTATTTGTATGAGCCAATGTAGCTAAGTTTTGTCTTGACCATCAAAAGTTGAGAAGTAGAGAAACTATTCAGCTTTTATCTTTTCTGCCAAAATCAGCAATCTAATACATTGGACCAAATCTCTCTATAATAAATGAATTCAATTCAGTTCAACTTTGTCATTATACCAGTACAGGGTTGTATATATATATATATATATAAAATAGTAGTACAATGCAAAGACAAAAAGACAATCTGTGCATAAACAGTAAGACATGTCAGAATATGAATACTAGGACTGAGGGGCAGTTTGCATATGCAGGAGGCAAAATACAGCTTACAGATGTGCAGTTAACTATGTGGTTGTTAACAGTGTAAGATATATAAAGTGTGCAGGGAGTGAGAACAGCAAAACAGCTTACAGTACAGGTATGCAGTATATAGATAAATAAAATACAAATAAATAAATATACAGCTCAGATGTTCAATTCAGTTCAACTTTGTCATTATACCAATACAGGGTTGTACAGTTTAACAAAACCCAGTCAGGCTACTTGTCCAGTGCAGTAATATATATATATATATAGACAAATAAACAAATGTTTATAAACAGTAGACATGTGAAAAGTGTGTAGAGCAGTATCTATATGTCAGAATGTGAATACTAGAACTGGGGTGCAGTTAGCATATGCAGGAGACAAAAAGCAGCTTAGTGTAAGTGTACCTGTAGGAGAGTACAGTATGATAAGGGTATACAAGTACCCAGGTCTAGTTGAAGTGCAGTGCATATAGTCCCGTCGGCTAGTGGAGCCCAGTGTGTGTGCGCTGGCGTGATCAGGACTAGATCAGTAACAGTCTATAGTGTTGTAGTCATGTTCTGGTAGGTGCTGCCGGGGTGATCAGTTTGACGGCTCTTGGGTAAAAACTGTTCCTGAATCTGGCTCGTGCCATTGTTTGAAACTGTACTGCTGGAGGAAAGCCCCCATGAAGCCAACATACCAAAGTCCAGGACATGTACATGTGGCATTGAGCAAATCCCATTGGAACATACAGAAGCTAATGCTGCAGGCCCTACAATACCTCCACGGTTGAAACTGGCATCTTGGTTTATGAAAGGGGTCCTTCAGAAGAACCTGGAACAGTGCACGGAGATAAGCTTATTGAAATGTGTCTGCCATCAAAGGAACCTGCATAGAAGCCAATTGGCACGGCTAGTCCCTTCTCTGTTACCATAAGATACAGCGTCTTAAGATTACAGTCTTGATATCAGGGCTATATATTTCAACGGTCTATCTCTGTACTCAACCAGACGTGGTTCATTTCGCAGCCAATGCAGCAGAGGGCAGTAACATCTGCAGAACGATGACAGTGACAGACGCTAGCCACGTCAGGCTTTTGAGAGAGAGAAAGAGAGAAAAAAACCTCGACCCCTCTAATTATCAGTCCATTGACCCATATCTAATAGGATTTGAACTGTCCAAGACTTCCATTATAATCCCACTCTCGTTTGCTTTCTCGTGGCGTGTAATGAATCTCCTTTTCTGCTTTTGTCCGTTAAATAGCCATATTCCTACCATACGCACCTTATCTGAACACACCGCAGCAATTATATGGTGTCAGACAGTGAGGAAGCAGCCGTGATTCTTGAGTTCTTGAGATTGGAGAAACTACAGGGGTTAAATTGGGAACTCAGAGGTTGGTGAACACTAGTCTTTCCATGCCTGTGTCAATCATGGGAATAATTATACGGGGTTCCACGCACTAGAATAAAACTAATGGGAACTTTGGGGGGAAAAAAAAGAATAGGAATACTGTGTGCACAAATGCTATATTTTGCTTGCTAAGTCTTGACCTATGCAACAAAATGCTTTGGAATTACTTTTCATTTAAGAGGATGCACAACAGCAAATAGGTTTAAAATGAGGCTGAATCAACTTTATTTAGTAAGATGTTTATAAAAACAGTTCAAAAGGCAAATGCTATTTGCACATTCGTATAAATAGTAGTGCATACATACATACATACATACATACTACACTCATCAGGTTACCAGGAACAATAAATGATGATAAATTTAGACTGATATGGGCAATATTTATTGAGCTACGCATACAGAAATTCCGTTTCTCAGTATGGCGTTGGGCCACCATGTTTCCTAATACAACATTCCAGACGTCTCTATGGTGTCCTGTGATAATCCATTCCATGCAGCTTGAATATTCTCACACTCATTGGTCGCCTACACCAAGACAAAAGCGGGACTCATCACTGACGAGTGACCTGCTACCATTCTGAGTCACTCCACGACAGTCTGCCACAACACTGCTGCAGTCTTTGGCGACATTGACATGGTGTTAAGGTCTTCGTAAAGGTCTGTGTGCATGTAGTCCTGCGTCGTGCAGCCGTCTGCCAATGGTGCTGGCACTAACAGGATGACTCATGGAAGGCGTCACTGCTTGCTGAATGTCCACATTTGAGGCTGTTAGGTCAGTCAGGTACAGCGATAACGTACCTTGTTTACGTCACATGTGCGGCCGAGCATGAAACGTGAATCATTCGCATGCTTTACAATGTCAAACCTACCCACCAAGTTTCACTCCTGTCAGTTGATTCCTTCTGGGTGCAGCTATTTTTTTGACATTGAGTGTATTAGATTTTGCAGGGATGGTTGCACCAGCACTCTCATACCATTTATTGGAATATTTAGTCTCCAAATTGCAATCTCACAAAACTCTTGCTGGTCAGCCATAAGTCTTTTTCCTGCTTTTGGTGTCAAAAGCTACTTGTAACCTGGTGCAAATAGACACTCTGCTTCTGCCAGCAACATGTATGACTTTGGATGGTTAAATGGATTTCATGAAAACAACAAAACTAGAAAAGACTCACATTCACAGGCACTATCAGCACACCATATTACCTAACGGCGTGTTTGAGTATCAGATTCGAGGTGCTGTTTTTATTGTATGATGTTGATTAATTGCCTCATTACGTGATGAAGTGGTACTTGTGTATATGATGCTCATCTTACTTGTAGGTGCTCACCAAGGGAGCTGTAATGAACCTGAACATGCCTGTTGTCTAATGTGCATGTCTGCACCCACAAACACCCACCCCCTTGCCCATGCACACAATTCTCCCCCACACATTAAATTTCATTCGTATGATGAATTGATTCCGACGAAAGCTTTCAGTTTTTTCCACAAGCCCCGCACAGTATGAGGCCTCTGATTGCCTCCGCCGCTCATTGATATTATTACCCTCGCTAACGAGCCCTTGTAGGCCCACTTCATTCGTTTTGCTTCCTGGCTTTTCCCAAAGAGCTCTCTTAAAATAAATGGAAACTAGAGATGTGTTTTTAATAGGATCTGATGATTGCCATGATTGATTTTCATAATGAATAAAGCCATCAGATTAGCAATGCCCATTATTTTCCATCTTGAAGCTTTGTTGAATGATTGAGTATTTATTGAAAGGGAACAGAGCTCGATTTGAGTGTGGACACAATTCGCCTCCTTCATCCCCCTTTCCATCCCCTTTGGGCTCATTTGCTTATGCAATATTACTGCAAATGTTATGAATGTTTGAATTTCATCCATATTTGAGGTCCCCATTGCTCCAGCTAGAAGCCTTAATTACACTGCGTCTGTCCAGTTTTTGTAACACTGTTTGTACTAAAAGTTGCTTTAAATGTAGGCAAATATGATTTCTTGCACACAGTAAAGATGGTTAAGGGTCAATACTTACAGACAGCTGGGACTTCTGTGTTGATTCCCTGGATTGACCATTGCTATCACACACCTATTAGCAAGCTAACTTGTAAGTAGCATAACTAGGGTGGCCATACGTCCGGTTTTACGTCCGGTTTTTCAAGTCCCAGTCCTCCGTCCTAAATATAATCAAGACTGTTTGAGATTACTGCAACTTTAAGTTCGTAAGGCAATTATATGATGTTGGCATGTAGTTTGCACAATGCTAAAAGCGTTGGTAGCATTTAGCTTCCCTTGTTAACCTGCTAGCTACATCAGCCCTATAGTGCAAGTGGTGCACTATAATATATATCAATATATATCCAATGAGTCAAGCTTTCAAGACTGCTTTCAAGGTACTGAAATGAGCTACACACTGCTTTTCCTCTCTGGAATTGGGCACATTTTGCAAGGATTGTTAATGGCTTAGCTAATGTCAGACCGCCAGGCCAAATTTTTGATTTTTGGCATAATCCAGATTGTTTCCAAATAGATATCTGATAGTCTGGACAGCAAATAACCATATGAAATTCCAACCACATTTTGGAGGTGGTTTACTGAAATGCAATTCGAAAATTCCAGTCAAATTTTTACAGATGCGTCTCAGTCTGGAGACACTGGACGCTCACATCGGATTTCAAAGTGTCTTTTGCTTCACTTGCAACTTGACAAACAACAATGACGTCAAATCCACAGTGGCAAAAGTGCTGGGATTTGCTATGTTGTTAGTAATGCCTGCATTGTTACCCATGAAGACAAACAACCCATGAAGACAAACGTGACATGATGACTTATATACCCAACAGTGTGGACGAAAAAAAAAAAAAGAGACAGAGAAACAAATCCCATTTGCCTTTAGTCTGAATATTCTATAGCCTTATTTACTCACACATATGGAGAGAGCCCCTCTGGGCTTCAGTGATTTGCATTTTCTGGGATGTATCAGGGGCTCTTCGAATCAAACCAAGAATTTACTGCAGAAGGAACAAATGACTGCACTTACTATGGGGGTGGTTCTGTAGAAATGTTGCCTTCTCATTGGTTGTTTAAGAATCAGAATCAGTTTTATTGCATGCTGCATGTGTAAGAAGCCTTTCTTAGTGAGTTCACATATTCAAGAGACATCATGACATAATGACATGCATTTTTCTACAGCTTTACTGATGTTACAGAGGGGCTTACCACTAATGTGGTAAGGACGTTGATGTGGTGTGACTAAAAATGCTAATTCAGAAGGAAGCAGAAGCAGCACCTTCTGCTATCGTTCCTCTGCGTCTTCTACCCTTTGAGATGTGGCCTGCCTTTATCTCCAGGCTGAAAAGCAATCAGCAAATAAACTCCACCTGTGCTCCATTTAGACAGCTTGAAACCGAAGTCATCTGATTAATTAGTCCAAATTTCCTGGTCTGGTTCTTCAGCTTTAAGAAATAATCCACCACATTGTGGCACAATGGAGAAAATATATGCTAAAACACAGCATAGCCAAAACCATCTGAGATGTTTATAGTTGCTCTTCAATAGTAAAGACTTTATCTGAAGATTCTAATTCATTTTTTTGTTGTGGAGAAAATAACTAATTACTCTGACAAATTAAATCAATTTCAACATTGCAAGTGAAACGTTCATGAAATTAAGTTATTATTTTGAGAAAACATTGTTTTGGCATTGTAAATCAATTTCAAAGTAATAATTAGTGAAAAGAAAAAAAGTAATTATTTTAAGATGCTTCAGTGACTCAAAGTCATTTTGACATACTAAGCAATTGTTTTGACATAGTTAGTCGTTATGTAAGAAAATAAGTCATTATTTTTTACATAAATGCCAATTTTGATATGGTAAGCCAAAAAGACACTAATTCACAATTTTGATTTGTTATTATGACAAATAATTATTTTGACATAGTAAGTCAATGTCGATATTTTAATAATTGAAAAGTTTGAGAAAATAAGTCATTTTGAGATACTAAGTCATTATTTAGTGGAAGTATGGAAGTATGTTTTGACATAGAAAGTCCGTTTTGATCTGGTAACTAAAATGTTTGAGAAAACAATTATCATTTTAAAATGCTAATTCATGATTTTAATATTTTGTAAGCCAGAATGTTCAAGTCAATTTCAACATAGTAAGTAAAAAGGTTGAAATACTACGTCATTATTTTGAGATACTAAGTCATTCATTTCAGTCATACTGCTGGCAGAAGCAGAGCTTAAATAGCTTAAATTCTGCACTGAATTTCTGTTGGGGTCAATGAGCCATGCCTCAGAAATGTATTACTATTGGTAATAAATTATGCCATATTTTCATAACTGCCAATATTTACTGTGACTTCTAAGGGTTCTCACTGTTAGTAACCAGGTCATTCTTACTGTCTACAGTATTTCATTGATCCATCTAAACACCTCCTCGACACGGTGGAGGAACTGTAATACAGTAGCCAGCCAGGCTGTGCTTCAGCTCCTGCTTTATGAGTCGCTCTATTAGTGACTGGACCTGTAAATGAGAAAGAAATCCTCAGTTCAAGTTCTAAAACATCCATGGCTTCTCTGTGGAGCTATTAAACACAGCGCTGAGGGTGGATAGGGAAGACCAGGTCAGGCGGTAAGACGCAGGGCCTTGCTGTGAACCACAATGGAACTGGGTCATACCCTGGGGCTCATTCAATACATAATTATGCAGAAACGCCTCAGTCTGGCCACTGTCCTCACTGCACCCTCTCTGAGGCTGGAGTGGACGCTTCAGAAAAAGATCCAGGTAGCAGATTTTGCCCAATTAGCAGCCATTAACATTAAAGCCTTATTGTTAGCATGCACGCTGCTGGATGACTCTGGCCTTGGCAGCTCTGTTATCTCAGTGGCATCTTGCAATTATCACAGTTTTACTCATAATTGCTGGGAGGCAGTAGATGTTTTGTAACTGCACTGGAGAAACCAAACTGAGCTGCTGATGTGTTTACTATAGAAACTCAAATATATGTTTTGTGCTATTCTTTTTTCCTTAGTCCTTTCTTATATTAGTATTTAAAATCAATAAATTATTGTCTTGTGAATTTCACTTAATATCTAAAAATAATGACTTTTTTTATATTCACTTATATCTCAAAATAAATGGTTTATTGTCTCAAAAACTTGCTCACAAAAGTTGCTATGCCAAAATATTAATTTATTACATTTCAAGAATGTAATTATTTTGAGATCGCAAGTCATCACTACAAAGTATTTTGACAACATAAGTCAATATTTTGAACATATTCAATATTTTGAGATACTAAGTCAACATTTTGAGATACTAAGTCAATATTTTGAGATACTAAGTCAACATTTTGAGATACTAAGTCAATATTTTGAGATACTAAGTGCTTAAAGGGACCAATTAAGCGTTTCCATTTTTTCTCTTTCCTTTAGTGTGTTATGTAGCTTTGTGTATATGTAAACATTCTGCAAAGCTATAAATGCCAAGTAAAGCTCATACAGCACACAAAGAGCTAAAACTGTAAACTCTTACCACTCTGAAAAAATCAAATCCTGTTCCAGACTAGCTTGTGAAGGTGGATCTACCAGCTTGTTCTACCAGACTTTCAGGATCAGACTCTGGTTCAAACTGATACAGCAGAACCAACACCATTGTAATAATAACCACCACACAACAGGGTTTATGCTTATCTATTTACAACTGACCGGGAAAAATATATAAGTTCAGTTCTACATTTGATTCTGTGTAATTCTGTTTCATTTTCTGTGTCCGTTTATGTGCACAATATTGTTTCATGCTAGTATTACGCTGAGAAAATTAGTAACCAAGATAGCGTATTAGCCACATTAGGAAACATAAAATGACATTAAAAAAACATATTAGCATTGTTATTATGACAGTTCAAGCATTAGCTTTAGCATCCTAGCTATGTCTCCTTAGCTACCTATTTACAAATGACAATAATCATAATAATTGTAATAATTATTGTAATAATAATAATAGTAATAATAATAATTCTAAAATACAAATCAACATCAAAAATCATACTTTTCTAGTTAAACTCCAGTCATCTTATTGGTGCTGTGCTTGGCGACTGGATGAACTACAACTAACTTCTGGCTTCTGTGTGGGTCACTTCTTGTGTTTGAATGTGGCCGTATGGTGAAATATATTATGAACTTCATTGTGAATAAAAGTGACAGTATTTAGCAGCAAGTTTCTGGCAGTGGATCATGGAAAGACATGCTGATAATATCCCCCTCCTGGGAAGTGTGAGACACACCAGTCCATCTGGTTTGTAGGTTTGTTTGTAGTTTTGTAGTTTTGACCTTTAGTCCATTCTGGAAGCTGATATTACCGAGGATTCAAGCACTTAAAGACGCATCCTCTTCAATTATCTTAGAGGAAAAATAGCTTTCACAGCAGCATAACTTTTTCACGTTGCTCTAAACTCTCGGGGCTTTCTAAAGTAGGCAGTAAGTCCACAAGCTTCAGATGCTGTGAACATTTATCTGATACAGATGTGCCTCCAGGGATGGGTTACTTCAAGCACAATAATGTGAACCGTTCCCCTGCAGAGGAAGGTACTTGAAACGTGGCCGGTTTATCTCTCCGTCCATCTTTTCCACCTTCCTCACACAAGGCAGACATGCTTTTAGTGCATCATATATAAGCCTGGATTTCTCAACATTTACACGGTGCTCTAAAGTAGAACGTTATGTTCACCCTCAATTAGATCTGAATGATTTGTCGAAGATGCATGCATAAAGAGGTCTTCCACCATACTGAACTATAGATCAGACACACGTTCCTGTTCCTGATAAAGGCAGCAGAGCCTGAAAAGTGCGAGTTCTCTTATGTATATGTATGAATTTACATTTCTCTCTATTTACATAGGACAATCCAATAATCCGTTTATTTTAATCTGCTCTTTTTCTGTGCACTCAAACACTGAGTTTAGTCACAAAGCTTTGAAATTCCAGCATCCATGGCATTAGAAGGTTTTCCGGGAGAATCCCCAACGGAAGAGGCAGACGTGTAAGGCACAAATCCTTCTAAACGTGCAACTTAAAAGTGTAGCTAATGGAGTTAAGGGGCCCATTAGAAAGCAGAAAGAGACTCCCTGTCTGAATATTAGCATGCATTAGCACTTGCATTGACACAATACTGCAACTTTGAGGTTGATGTCAATGACAAGAATAGAATCAGAATGCTTAGTATCGAAAAACGAACCAGGCTTTCGTCTTCACAAAGTTTTTAAATGACATTCATAATTATATTAATAATGTGTCTGCAGAAAGACACTGCAGTGTTTATCATAGTCTGAACAATGTTTGACAAAAAAAACTCCAATAAAGACAAAAACACTCAACACTTATTAATTAATGCTTACTAAACAGCTGTTTCAATAAGGGAAATAGCAAATAAAACAAATAGTTAAATAAATAAATACAGTCATTTAAATCTGGTGATTTTGAATAAACGCTTCACTTTAGTTATGCTAATCAATCTCTGCCCATCCAATTGAAATTAGCACACCCAATTTGAATCACCTACAGGTAGAATACCACAACAATGCAGTGCTGAAATGACTGAAAGTTGGAGCACTGAATTCGGCTGTTCATGCTGTGCCCACAAACACTTTGGGACAACTTTTCCAGAAGCTGGCAACAGCCTCATCAACCTAATGAAAAATTGTCATACACATAGCTAAGTTTAGAGTTAAAGTCAATTTCATACATTATAATAAATGAAATGTTTTAGATTTATAATTTATAATATATGGTATTTGTAATTATAATAGACAATTTATGGCCCGATATAGTCTGGACCCTGCTGACCGCTTGCCACTGCTGGTCCAACCCAGCTTATTGTCGTGCATACAAGAACTAACTAGTGAATCTCCTCAACAGATTTTAAATGCACAGAAACTTTTATTTTAGAAAAGAAACTAATAAAGACAAATATTACACCCACCACTGAGAAAATAATAATGACTAGGCCAAATATAAATTCACTGAAAACTTGGAAAATGGGATTTTCTCCATCACTCTGCTTAATCATTAGTAGGCCACCAGTGCAGCTATATTCCTTCATGTCAGCACAACTAGTTTTAAGCTAAGATAAACAGTACCAAGATCTGTTGACCAGCACAGACTGGTATACTGGTAGGCTAAGGTATGCTGGATAAAGCTGGTATAGTGCTGGTCTGGTACTGGTTTAGCTTCAAAACCCAACCTCCGCTTACTTTTTCCGGTGACCAGTAATATTGACCTCCATTGCTCCTGACCAGCATCCTGAAGACAACATATGCTGTTTTTGCTAGAAGGGAAAAATGCTAATTAAACTAATTAGATGCTTAAGATATGTAAGGCGAGATTAATAAAGGGGGTTTATTGTGATTAAATGCTATTTAATAAGAAAGAAAGATGCAGTTGTCTTTTAGTTCTGCACGGCAATTCATTCAATGGTGAATTGTTTTTACAGCAGGATGTTCCCACCTTCTGGAGGTTCTCACCATTTCAGCTCTCATTGTTCACTAGCAGCTCAACACAGACGAACCTCTCACACACAGACAGTGTTCCTGTTAATCTGAGTTACTGGAAACACATTTTATTTCATTATATCAATTTAAAATATTCAGGCCATTTTGAGACCTTAACAAAGCCATACATTCATTCTGTAAATCTTGTCCTACTTCACAGCTATAGTCCTGAGTATCCATTAAACTTGATACATTGTGCAACACTGCCAGGTAGGCAAGGTAAGTGATACGACCCAAGTTGGGGGGAAGTAGATGTTTGCGGTAGTTAATAGCCTTCCGTGATGTGTCACAGTCTTTCTAAGGTAGCTGCCTGGAAAGCAGGCTGTGATAAGATCTTTGCGGAGTGCGAGGTGTGAAGTTTGCTGCCCTCTCTGTAGGGTCCTAAAGGGCAGCCTGGAGCTGAGAGTCGAGTGGCTGTCCCCTGGGAGCTCCAATTTCCACATGTGTGCACAGCACTAGTTAGAGCACAGAAGGTCCATTGAGCTCCACCTTCCCGTTCCAAGCTCCCTACTGCAGGCTGTAGTTACTGAGGCAGCCCGATCAGGAAAGGCAATGAATCAAGGTTTTCCGTCCTCAAAATGACGGCATACATCACCAAAATCAATTTATCCCTTGCAGACATTTTTGGCCACTGAACTTTTCTGCAGTGCCTTAATGAGAGTTGTAGATTCTCCTGAGAGCGATCTTTCAGAAAGAGTGGTTTTAGTATTCCTTCTTTAATGGCTGGAAATTTAAATGAAAATAATCCTTTTTATTTTAATTCCGTACAAAAAGTAATGTGTTAAAGATGTATTACTGTATATACTATTGAGCTTTGAACTATATGTCATAGCATCCATTTCTCCGAGCCACATTCCACAACCAAAACTCCCTCCAGTACAACCAAACCTCCTCCCTATGCTGTACCTGCAGGACACACATGGTAGGAACCGGACAGACATGCATGGCCATGAACGACTTGCTCCTCTGTGTTGAGCACCCCCAGACTTCTCCTGGGGCTTTGCCCCAACATGTGTCATTGATACTGGCATGAACTCTGCTTATGAACACTGGAGCTCTGCTTCCACTGCTGGTGACTGACCTGAACTGGATATTGTTCACCTTTCAGCTGTTTGATGTGCGTTGGTGCATTGGTGCATTGGGGCGTTGGTGCGTTGGTGTGTTGGTGCCAGCATACCTAGTGGCAGTAGAGATATTGGTGAGCCCAACATGGTGAGCATGATGAACTGTCTGCTGCCCACACTGCAATTGACATGGAGTTTGCGCCCGACGACAAACCTCACAGCTGGCCTTCGCTTCCTCATATATATAATATACATATATATACACTTAACATAAATAGTCCCTTCTCCAGAAGGGGCAGGCCTTTCATGATCCTCCTGGATTGGCCTTCAGCATGGCCACACCTCACAAGCTCCTAGAGGCCAGATCCAGCCAGAAGCATGTCAATACAATGTAAGAATACTAGACAAAAAATGATGGTAGTAACTTCAGGCCCCTGCAGATGGCGCTGCACGAGGATGATGGGGCTGTAAATACCTGCGGGGTGTGAGTGGTGGGATTCATAGTCTGAGAAGAGGTGGTACAGTGCAGTGAATGTCTCGTTCCATGTGTGGAAAATGGCTCCAAAGCAGATGTTAACGATTGGCTAAAAGGAATCTGCAGGTGTATGGAAGCGTACGGTCATACAGGTCTACCAGCAGTGGCTAAAATCCCAGTCTACAAGAAACTCTCCACAGAATTGTGCCAGGGAAGACATCCACCAAATCTGGCCCGACTGCGCAATTCTTTGATTGAGTGTCTGAACATTGATGTGGCCTACATCCAGAAACTCGTTCAGTCCATGCCAAATCAAATAACAGTTGTTATTCGTGCTCGTGGAGGTATTACATGCTTTTATTCTACGTTTCAGAGTCACAGGTGACTTTTTTTTTTTTTTGTCCAGTGAGCTTATTATGATCCTGATGGTTCTTTACGGAACAAAAGTGGTTGTTCCACGCTGTTACATAACCAGTGGAGCCTTGATCAAAACCTGTTTATCCTTTTGGGGAACTCTTCGACTCCTGGCATTGTATTTGCAAGGCATGATTTTTTTAAAGGTTTTTGTTTCTCCAGACTCCACTAAAGCACCTGTTGGCGTCCTCCAGACGGGATGTAGTCAATGAGTTATGTTCTGTTGATGGCAAGGAGAATTTTGGGTGCACACTGGGTTCAGAGCATGTGCTATGCTCTTTTTTAAATGAGAAAGAGAGAGATGTGGTCATGTTATATTATATTCAGCTTGTGCTTGTAGAGGAAATACAGGATGAAAGGCGTCCCGAGGGAAAGAAGGCTTCCTCCAGGAGCTTTGCTTCGAGTTCAGTGGGTGAAGTCTTCTTTGTTCTGGTTGTGTCAGCTTGTCTGCTGATGAGGAAACCAGCTGACCTCAAAGCAGGAGTAAAAGAGAGCGGCAGAGGAAGGAGATATCAACGGGAGTTTTACAGATGTGGGACTTATATATGTATCTCCTGTATGCATGATGGGGGATAACAGATTATGCAGTGGTTTAAATTCAAATATAATTAAACTGTCTTTAAGGGTTCAGTGCAGATGCTTTGCCGAGGTCATTGCCAAGTCATTAGATAGATAGATAGATAGATAGATAGATAGATAGATAGATAGATAGATACTTTATTGATCCCGAAGGAAATTTAGCAGCCAGTAGCGGTTCCACAAAACAGCACAGTAAAAACAGTAAAACAAATACAAAAAAACAGGGTAGTGCAGTATGAAAAACCTAAATGGGTGAGTACCAGCAGCAGTATTGTTAACTGTTAACTGTTTATAAACTATACATAGTACAGTTCACTATAGATAAATATATAAATATCTCACCTCGCAAGGAGGCAAGAAATATATACAAGAAATACAAATATAACTGTAGACCTGTAGCAATAGTAATAAATAAATGTGCATGAATGTGCAAGGGGTGCAGTTATCAGCAGATAATGACTGAATTAACATAAATAAACATGTGCATATATTTGTATTTAAGTAAAATGGAGGGTCCAGGGGTTTAGATGTACAGTATATACAGTAAAGTGTCCAGGGGTTTAGATGTACAGTATATACAGTAAAGTGTCCAGGAGTTTAGATGTACAGTATATACAGTAAAGTGTAATAGTGCAAAATAAATAAACCTATGATTTAACAAGAGAGTTTAGTCCCCATCTGTCCTCTTCCCTCTTCCGGCCCCACTGGGAAGAGTTGAAGAGCCTGATGACTCTTGGGACAAAGGATCTCCGGAGTCTGTCTGTGGAGCAGCTCTGTGACAGTAACCTGCCACTGAACTTGCTTCTTTTGTCCATGATGATGGTGTACAGTGGGTGCCCACCATCATCCATAATAGACAGTAGTTTTTACAGTGTCCTCCTCTCCGCCACCTTCACCACAGAGTCCAGCTCCACACCAACAACTGACCCTGCTCGCCTGACCAGCTTGTCCAGACGCATCTCGTCTCTCTTCTTAATGCTTAATAGAACTGCATTCAACTAATAGCTTTTACAGCACATTGACTTTTCAATGTGTATTACCCTAAACCTTAGCTCAGAACCTAAATTTAAAACTTGTTCTGTTTCTAGTATTACACTGTCATGTCAGAGAATCAACTGCATTAGTACATCAGATAGTTTGTTAATGTTTTGAATATCCATAGATCTATAGATATGGCAGTCAGGAACTATCAAAGCCTACAGAGAATGTCTAATGATGGACCACTATAGAATAAGGCTACCCTTAAAAAGGATTTATAAATGGTTTAAAAGGTTAATTAAAAGGTTAATTATAGGTTAATTAATGCTTTAAAAGGTTATTATTGGCCAATAGTTAGGTCATAACCACTTTACAAAGTATTAATTAGCAGTTATAACACATTAATAAAAAGGCAAAAGGCAAAAACAAGTTCCTCCTTACGATTCATAGATTGAGAAGAGGTGGTACAGTGCAGTGAATCTCTCGGCCACCTCACACGGGACGCGCCACATCATGAAGGGAAACTCGAAACCATTTCTTTGAATGGATATGCGGATGTTGACACCATATAAAACCACGGTAGATCACATCTGCCTCAGAATTTACACCGAGAAAGGCAGCTGGCCTTTTAGATAAACAGACAAATGCTAGTGGTAAGTTACCTCTGCTAATGTTACTAGCTGAGCCCTTTTCATCTAATTTTCAGCTTGGAGACAGTTTGGGAAGAGGCAAACTGATGCCCTGTATAATGCTGAACACTATATTTCATTCAAATTATATGAATAGAGTGTAAAATTGAACTTGAACCTGTCTTTTATCAGCTCTCCCTGCAGGCATTCTACATGTAGGGACACTCTACTACATGACAAGGTGCACCATGGCCTGTCTGGTGTGCAGTGGCCCCAGTAAAACAGTGTTGACTATCCACTGTGTGGTTAAACTGAGCATAGTCACCGGACTTACAGCAGGTGCCCTAATGTCAAGGACAAGGCTAATGAATATCACATTATTATCAATGAACTTGTGAACGAGTTGCCACACAACATGAATTGCAAAGCTCCAGTAGACTACGTAGGCATGTCACAAAAATAATGACAACTGGGTTTGGTGTAACATGGGTCTAGATTTGTAAGCAACCTCAAAACCCAACATCCTCCACATCAGAGAACGGCTGATCATCCAGAGCGATAACTTCCATCACCTTTACTGTAACATGCTCACTGGCCAAAGAATTAGTAACCTTGCGTGTTTAAGGTGGTAGTAACTTCAGGCTCCTGTAGATGGCATCCTTAGATGCATGAGGATGATGGGACTATAAATACCTGCGGGGTGTGAGTGACGGGATTCAGAGACTGAGAAGAGGTGGTATAGTGCAGTGAATGTCTCACTGGATATGTGGAAAATGGCTCCAAAGCAGATGTTAATGATTGACTAAAAGGAGTGATTGCATTTGGGCGTACCAAAGACCATAGTGTGAAGGAAGTAGCTGAGTTTGCAGGTATAAGGGAGCATACAGTCATACGGGTCTACCAGCAGTGGCTAAAATCCCAGCCTTTTAGAGCCCTGCCCAATGTGTTCCCTCTTTTAACACGTCTCACCGAAGGTCTTGAAAATGAACTGATGTATTGAATCAGGTGACTCAGAGAAAGAATGCTAAGTAGTAGTGCTGTGGCCCTCCAGGACTGCACTCTTTCAACCCGCTGCAAAGATGAAGTGGCAATACGATACCTCCTGAATAACGATAGAGTATGTTGATGTGCTTCCTGAGACATCTCAAACACTGATGACAAGACAGCATTTTCACATGTTCCAACACCTCCAGGCTCTAGTCCACTGAGCACAGTTCCCTTCCATATGGAACGAGTTGTCTGACACATAACAGAGCTGTTTCAGTCAACATTATCTCTCTCTCTCTCTCTCTCTCTCCTTGCCTCAGTGGAGTGTGGCTACAGTGGCTACAGTGGCTTATTTGTTATAAGATGAAAGAGGAGTTGTTAGATGAATGGAATAGCGATTGCAGAGCCAGCGCAACAGTAGACAGTCTGGTAAGATTAATCCTCTGTGATATTTCACTGCAACTGGAACAGGATTTCACTGCACATGAAGGACTCTTAACCCCTGAAAGAGAGATGGTTGAAAAATAATAAGGTTTCAAGTAGTAGAAAATTCGACTATTTACTGCATCTATATTATTCTAATATCTGTAACATGCACTAACAACGTATTGATACTGATTTACAGCACATCCAGAGAAATGTGAAGCTAGCAGTGTACTAGCAGGTGGACCACTGGCTGTAACAACATCAGACCATAAATATGCCTTAGCAGAAGTTGGGGTTGTGAACGAAACATGACTCCAGTGTGGTTGTGTGTTATTAGTGGAATGAAGTGGAATTCCATTGGATTGATTTCTTGTTAAGATGTGAACAAATTGATAACAGAGTTATTGGGTTTATGTGAAATGCATCAGAGTTATTTACAGTGTTGGCGATGGGAACCAGATATCTGAAGCGTTTAATGCCTTTGAAAGGTACATTGCATAGAGCTACTAAGTCCCACTTTATATGAAGTGTCTCTAATAACCGTGTAGTTACACATTAACAATGCATACAACAAGTCTATTGGCAAGGTGTTCACTGTTACAGATGGATTACAGCAAGACAGCGTTCGTAAATACGTAAAAGTGTGTAAGTAATTTAGCTTTTACTCATGTAACCACATGTGTACACTGATAGCTGCAACAGTATGTTTCTCTTATGTGTAATTAAGTAATTACATATGTAATTACACATAGCAGAACTGGTTTTAAGTTGTTCTGTAATGTGATGGTATTTACACAGTAACAGCACATATCTTTAAACCTTTATGCAGTTAATCAAAAAGTATTACTGCTTGTGTAATATTATATGACCCCAAAAGCAGGGCCCAATCTGTAATTTATCTGTGCCTACATCACAACTATGCAAGAATGGTCCACATCTTTTGAAGCCCAGTTTTCATATAGCTACTTCAGAATATTTGTAATATGACTACATGGATTAATACCAATGAATAATTTCACAGTACCTTGATTAAGATGAATCATTTAAAGACAAATTGACATGTGTTGTTACTGTGTGAACAAGTCATGTTACAGAACAATTTTAAGACAGAACTTAGATTACTATGTCACTATACAAGTGTACTACTACAGCTAGCTAAGTGTTAGGAAGGTTCACATTTCCTGCGCAGACGCAGTGTAAGCTCTCTAATTATAATCAGCAAAGTTTAGCTAGAAACACAGCAGTTCATACAAATGTGATTACTCCTACCTGGTTACACAAGTGTAATTACATAAGAGAAAATATGCTGTTATAACTTTCAAGATACACTCGTGTAATTACATTAGTAAAAGCTGAAGCTGATACAAGAGTAATTGTACAAGGTGTTTGGCTGTAAGCCATATGTAACTTTACCAGTGGTTACATTGTTGTTGCATGAATTGTTCGTATGTAGTTACACAGTTAGAGACAATAAAGCCAGCAATTGTATGATCTCTTTCCAAATACATTGGCAGAGGTCTCAGACATTATTTTAGGATTGCTTTGTGATGAAGTTTTGGCCTAAATTACATATTTTTGAAAAATACATTACAACAGTGGAGAGGTACATACAGTAACTTGCAAAACAAAAGAGTGCTCAAAAAAACGTATATTTATGTCTATTTGTTGAATCAATATTGCATATCATCCCTGTTCAAAGAAAATTAAAGTATCTCCAAAATGGTAATGTGCCAGGAATGGACAAAACGGTCTTTACTTTCAGTGTAAGTTAATATAAAGAAATCTTATTTGAAGCAAATTTGGAAAATTCCTATTGACAGGTTAGGTTATTAAGACATTTTCACACATTGTCAAATTTAAAATAGCAGAAAATGGAGAGGCTCAGAAGACATATGCAGTTGTACTGGTCAGTTGTTACAATAAATAAAATGTCTTTGTTTGTGTTGTAGACATCATGAACCCTGGTTCCTATTACCACCACTGCAAAGACCTCTGAGGTCTCTATTTCAAACCTCTTGGAATGACATTGTTTACATCCCAATGAAAATTTAGAAAAGACATGGAATTCTACTTTAACAAGTAACTGAATGGTAGAGACAAACACGTTGACCTCCATTAAAACAGTAGAAGGCATACAGAAGACAGGTCAGTAAATCTAGTATGTGCCATAAATCGGATAAAGTGGTTGGTCCAGGCTTAGAGATAGCCTCCGCTTCAAACAAAGAAAATCATTCACAGGGAGAAATAATAAAACTAGCCAAGATTTAGCTTCCCTCTGCAACACGGTTATTGAATTAGATTTAGCAGAATCTTAATAAAAACCCGAAATTGGACAGAACCAAATTTCCCCTCCTTCTTTCATTACAATCGGATATCAGCGAGGGAGGGAAAAAAAGGAGCCATGAATATGATTTGTGGAGGACAATAGAGTGCCACATTCTCTGCCTCTCACTCTCTTTCTGTCTGTCAGCTTTCAGCCCTTAATGATCTTCAATCAATTTACAGGTCCTATAGACCGCAGATAAACACATTGTAGGTGCTCATTGATTTTCATGAGAAAGGCCTGGCTCATTGCAGCTGTCGCTCTTGATTTCTCCACCCAACGCTGACACTCTATCCAACAATATACAGCATGGATTTCAATTCAAGGCAATTTGCAATCAATTCAATTCAAGGCAATCTGTTTTGATCCCCAGCTTGTCACAGTCTTTTTTCCGCTGAAGGGCAAGAAATGGCCACTTATAAGCACTACTGCACTTAAAGGTGCTAAGACGTATCCACATAGTATGTTCTAGTGACTGCATGCTGAGCATTATCGTCATTTGTCTTAGATTCCAAATCTGAAACGACAGAACTCATAATAAAAAAGACAAATGAAGAAATTGTATACATAAAAAAGGTATATATTACATAGCCTCACACAGTAGGATACCCAAAGGGGGAGGTGTTTTATGAGTTTTGGATGGATGGACACCCTGGGCCACAAAGACACAAATTCCTTTTTTTAAAAAAATAGAAAAAAAGTGTTCCTTGCAGTAACACAAGCTGGGCTGCTTCAGATAAGAAGCCCCCTCCCCAACCCATGGCCTGCTGATAGCAGTTTATTAGAATTCAGCCGTGCTCTTCACAGTCGAGAGCTGCCGATAGGCTCCTGGTAAATGGCCAGACGCGATCGAAGAAGTGATAGCAGAGATTGGGAAACAAATATATAATGAAACATTATTGTCATGTAACTGCCTGTAATTAAAGTGTGGGAGAAAAAGACTGTACTATGATGTTACAGTGCCCTGAGGGTCACAATAGGCTTTGAAAATAGAAGCTGTTATGAAAAGTAGCCTTGATTGGATTTCTGTCTTTCATTTTGCCTTTGCATTTTCATTAAAGATTTGAGGACTGAATACAGAGATTGCAATGAAGTACCACTGTCTCAATGCTGGGCAAGCATGGGGTTTCAAATGTCATATAAAAGACTTCAGCTAAAATAGAAACATTAAATTGTTCTTTGATAGGACCCTTATTAAGACACTTGAATGTCAAATGACTTTTGAAAGGACAGCCTTCAAACAACAGTGAGATCTGGTGGAGCATACTCAAGAAATCATTTAATATCAATAATAGTCATATAGTACATCTCCAGTAGGCCGACATGGTGGACATAACTTTCACAAACGCTACTGTCACGCAATATCATTACATCATACTATAGCCAAGCTGTTTTGGACAGTAGTGCAGTCATTGCCTAATCCAGTGCTTCTTTCTTATGGTGATACAAAACAATAGCAATCAACTAGAAACCAACACTGCAACACACTTCACCATGCGCCCACTCACGACAGGCATATCCTCAAGCAGAAATAAGCTGAGATTGACAAAGATGAGGAAAAAACACAAATCAGTATAAAACCTAAGCTTAATCGTCATAGGCAAAAGCATGCTGCCATGGCGGACACGAAAAATGTGTATGGTCCATTTATGTCCTACCTTTGAGGGCTTGGTACACTGAAGTAATGTTGGATGCTTGTTTTGTCATCATCACAAAGCCCCTCAAAACAAGATGTCAGCTTCTGTAGTTAAAGGGCATTGTAATTACAAGACAAGATATGATGATATTTTCAAATTTGGTTTTGTCTGTAGAAATGAGTAGAAACAACATAGTTTACAGTTTGCAATCTGAGCTTCAAAGTTCAAACACTAGCATACTAATAACGTACTGTGGCAAAGGCAGATAGCAATGTTTGCTAAGCAGTGATTGCAGGGCTGAGAGGAGAAGGCGGAGCTTTGCAGCAAGCGTAATAATTTGGTTGGTCATAATTCATTGACTGTGTTGACATGCACTTAATAATATGATCATAATCTGTTTCTGAGGTTATCTGTCAACATACTCTAATTTCTTAGATTGGATAAAGGCAGATAGATTAGATCGGGATATCTGCTAAAGTGAACTGGGTTTTTTAAAATATGTAAATAAATATGTTCAATATTTTTGAGGAAATTGAGGATTTAAACATTTCTCAACTTCTTGATGATGTATGTTTCTATTTTATTTTGCCAAAATGACTCGATGTTCAAATAAAACCGCAGCATCAAATCAACATTGTATGTTAATTTTACATCACATCTTCTTTAGTTTATTATAAGCTGCAAAGTTGATATCTGATTACTGACTGACTCACGTAGAGTTTCCCCACTATTTAATTATTCAAGTACACATACACATTGATCGGATTATTGACAAAAACCCAATTTTCTGCATTCATTGTATAGAAATCAAAGCAAAATTCATTTTAAATGTTCTTTCCCTACTTGATTCGATGATCAGTCTTCACAGAGCCAGGCCCAATCAGCCCTGCCCATGGATATGCCCTTTTTTCTTCTTATGAGGAGAGAAAAAGGTTTTACTATTAGTATGGTGTGGTTAAATGTGAATATAGACAGCAAGGTATTTAATTAACTAATTAGTTAATGGAATTAAATCAAATGTTTATAGATGTTCTCTGTAGTCATGAATCCTTCAAAAAATCCTTCAGTCTTCTCTAGTTTTCTGTCAGCTCCCCAAAAGCCCAAGTGGTTATTGCCTTTTAATCATTGTCATCAGGTTACTTGTTAATCATCCATGAAAACTGAATACATCACTTTATAGCCCAGGCGTACAATGCAATGCAAATTGTTAAAGAAAGTATCTGTAACTGAACTGGAAGAGCCAATTACTCATTTGAACAAACTAAGTATGAAAATCTGAAACTAATCCAGTGCTTCATAGCAGACAACACACAACACATTACATGCAGTAAAATGAACAATGCCACTTGCCAAGGAAAACCTGTTTCATTAGTTGATCTTAGCATTTTACTACTTAACTTGCTTAGCTTGTGTTATCAATTATACCCCAGATGTTAAAGGAAGTGTAACTGGTTGATTTGAGGTGAGACTGGAGATTTCACCACCATCCAACACCAAAGGTTTAACAAGCTGCCTCATAATGCCTTTTATCGGCATGAGATCACGTCTGGCCTGCTAAGACTAGAAACTAAGCAGACTGGAAATAGCAATGAAAGCTCAATTGAATAACGATAAAAAACCAATATCATCATCATCACCATTTACTGTAACACTATGATTCGTCTGCACAATGAAATTAAAAAGATTGAATTTCTATAAACTCAAGTGTAGGTACACCACAATTTCTCTTTGGGTTTTTAAATTGCCTAAAGCTGTTCAACCTTGCAAAGACTGTTAACAAAGAACACATTTAGTGTGTGCAAAGCATGAATAGGTAAACTGGCTGCGTTCTTATAGGGAGGGAGGTATGCCAGAGCTCTGTAACTCAGCGATTCCCTACTGAATCGGACAGGCTGCTTACGTCCGTACTCTCTGAACCTGCTGATGCTAACCTGCAGTAGCCTGGAAGACAACTGCACAGCCAGTAAACTAAGACTACACAGGAAAGGAAATACATAAACAATGAATAATTACTTTTGAGGGCTTGGCAGAAGCTGATATGTATTGGACTACTGTTTGACAGAAGCTGTCATTATCATGTCATACAAATGCACATGCCTCCGCCCAGATTCAAGCTTTAGCAGCAGATGATATTACTCAGTGCAAAGCCTTGTGAAACACCATCTCTTGTCCCGACTTTCTTTTCGAGTTGTGTTTACAGGTCCATTTCTCCTGTCGGTGGGGAGAGAGTGTGGGTGGAAGAGATAGGAGAGGGGTCATCCGTCATGCCGAGCCATCTCAGACGAATGTTTCCGGAAAACATACACAAGACCCCCCGAGTCAAATCATCGCTGGCTTTGGAGGGCAAGTTGAAAATTGCATAAGACTTTGATGTGGCCACTTCCTCCTGCTTTTCCCTCCCCGACATGGGGAGAAAACACGGCAGGTTATTTATTTTTACAAATAGCCATCTGCCGTGGCAGATTGTGAGATGACTGCTCTCTAAATAACATACCTGACCTGAATCGCGAGCAGAACCCAGCCCAGAGAACTGTCTGTGGAGGTAGGGAGCTGTGCAATAGAACTTTTGTTCCGAGACACTGCACTCCAGGAAAATAAACAACCTGTCACATCTTCTGACATTTTAGATGTTTTTTTGCGGTCTAGGCACAGGCTACAATCAGTTTGTATAAATGCTGTATCTTCTATAGTTACAGTTTTAGAATGCCACGGATTCATCTCCAAACAAGGACGAAATCCAGCTAAACCTCTTCTCGATAGATGTGGACCACAGCTACTCTCCTAAAAATAAACCGTCATGGACGAGTCTTGGCTTGGATGGACAGTTCTAGGCAAAAAGCCTTTAATTTGTATAGAACTGTTACATTATGGGTCAGTTTCTCGGACATGGATTAAGCCTATGCCTGGACTACACACATGGAGACTGAAGGTTCTCCATGGAAAAGAAAACACAGTTCAGGCATAGGCTTAAACCCTGTCTGGGGTGACGACCCTATGTGGCTCTTTAAGATTTCTCAGACTTCCAATTAAAAATAAAGTTGTGTGCAGAAGTTTGAGTGCCCCTAGCCATATGACATAGCTTGTTGATCTTTGAAGTGAAGATGTGAACACTACCTCTGCACCCTCTTTGGCAGATATCACAGCTTGCAAATTCGCTTTGTACCCAGCTAGGAGTCTAGGTTCTAGCTTATGAAACTTTCACTCACTCTTCCTTGCAGAATCTTTTCAGTTCTGCAATATTCTTGGGCTGTCTTGCACGGACATCATGATTCAAGTCTTTTTTGACTTCTTTTCAAAAAAGATGGTTCTTCTGGGGTTCTTGAGTAAAGACTATGTTTCAATTTAGAACCCTGAATTGAACACCAAAATAACTATTGGCTTGCTTAAACAATTATATGGATTGATGGAGAATGTGTTGCATATGGTTCTAAATAGCATTTCCTTTCAAATGTTACAGTGAAGAACCTTTGTGGTTCATTGGGTGTTCTAAATAAGCTCCCTGGACAAAAAAAAAAACCTTGCGTGTTTAAGGTGGTAGTGACTTCATGCACCCGCAGATGGTGATGCACAAGGATGTTCAGGCTATAAATACCTGCGGGTGTGAGTGATGGGATTCATAGATTGAGAAGAGGTGGTACAATGCAGTGAATGTCTACTTTGATGTGTGGAAAATGGCTCCAAATGGCTCCAAAGCAGATGTTACAGCTATTGGCAGTGGCTAAAATCAGGAAATTGTGCCAGGGAAGGCATCCACCAAATCTTTCCCAACTGCGCAATTCTTTGAACATTGATGTGGCCTACATCCAGAAACTTGTCAAGTCCATGACAAAATAAATCACAGAGGTATTTCACAGATATCAGGTGCGTTTAACTTTTTGTCTGGTGAGCTTAGATCCAATGTCTTTACTAAAGAACCCTTAAAGGGCTATCTGTTTTAAGAATGTAGTTTGTGGTGGATCTTGAGGTATGTTTTTAATAATGGTCCTATTGTAGACGCCGGACATTTTTCATCTTCAGTTTCTTGACTGGTTTTGTCACATGTGCCCGTGTAGTGTTTCCTGAGCCACTGGCTGCCACACAAACATACCTTTGATGATTGAGCCCAAAGATAGAAGAAGTCTTTCTTTCATCTGACTTAGAGGAGGCCATTGAGTTTGTTGTTGAGTGTTGTCAGAATGCATATATCAATTCCTGACAATTCTGTGACTTTACAACTGGAAGGGTGCCCACTCATTCAGGCCACAATTACACTTTTTTCATATTTTAACTTATTCATACTTTAAATTTGAAGGAAATTAAATATAAAGTAACAATAACAGAAAGTGCTGCTTTTCAAGCTGTTTGCAGTGGTTCATCTTCCATCACAAATTACACAAAATATGTAATACATACTGCTGTGTGGTTCTTTAACTTGTTCTGTACTTATGTGGTTCTTCTATGGTATTGGTTTTAATGGGATTACTTCTTGTCTTATAGGACCCAAGTTCATGCCTGATACTCTAGAGGATATAAAAAAAGCAAATGTAAAAATCAAATCAGTTCTCTAAAAGTATGAACTACAACCTCAACCTCAAAGACAAAACACCTGCAGTACTCTTTTGATGGTATTCATGAGTAACATCCTCTGAGTCACAATCAGGGTGTAGCTCATTTCCAGCCCATACCACTGGATGAATGCTAGTAATTGTCAAGCTAACTCCCAGAGTACCCATCTGTTAGGTGATGAGTCCAGAGGGAGTGACTGGCATGGCGCAGGCAGAGGGAGCAGCAGGGGAAAGTGAATTAGCTGTGAACCATGACCTATGCTTGCAGTGTGGAGCCACAGGTGTGTGGGAGGAATGGTGCCAAACCGGCTGTGTCCTCCACAACAGACTACAGAGGTGGACTTCCATTACCTATGATTAGTGAGTGATGCTGCAGCTTCAAGTATATAACGATATTATATTACTGTAGTATTAAGGATGACCTGTCCACCAAGGGCTTTGTATTTATGCACGTTTTATCAACTAATTTTATGTGCAAGTAAAAAATAATGGGTTTTTTTGCTGCAGGGCGATGAATATGGATATCTCTCTTGAAAACATTGCTGTGACAAGTGCAGCTCTCAATCTTGCACTAAACAAAGTGATGGACTTCCATTAGTAAGCTGATGGACATTTGAACATGCCAATGATCAGAGAGAAATGACTTTGCTATTTCTGCACACTCTGATGAATCTTCAACATACCTAACATGGCACTAGTGAGTGATGAAGAGATGCTAGATGGAAAAATTTCCTTTGCAGGGACTCAGTGGACTTAAAGGTTAAGGCATGTCCCGTGTGGAAAATACAGAACAACAGTAGTTTTGCATAGACATTACCACAAAACTGGCTGGTACCTATCCAATTACCAAGTTATCTAGTATAGCCTATGATGGCTGCAAAAGATCCAGTTGTGCGTTCATAGTTTAGCTAACTAACTTACCAATTTTGTCTGTGGTGACTGTCAGAGATCCAACTTCCTCACAGTTGGAGGGTATATACTTTTGCACAGTGCTAAAGTGTTTAGGGCAAGGGTGTCAAACTGGGTTCTTTCTGGCCCACAGTTGTGTAGACATTAGCATTTTCCCTCTTCTAACACTTTAAATTCAACCTATAAAGGTCTTGCTAATTTGTTGATTAGTTGAACCAAATGTGAGGCATTAATGAGCGTTCCTTTTTGAGGTTTTGCTCGCCAAAACATTTAATGAATAATGAAGCTAACCCTTACGCATATCGACCAACTCAATGGGCATACTTTTTGTGAGATGGTTGTTATTATGTTTGACAGTTTTCTGGACTGTTTCTGATATAAGCCAGTGTAGAGTTATGCATAAGTAATGTCAAGATATGGGTCCTGCCTACAGTTACAATCACAATTATTCAATCCCCATTGCATATTAGGTTTATCAGTAAAATTAAAGTTTTTTTTATCTGTTGGGAATAAACCAATCACACAAGAACAATTTAAATAGCTCAGTCCCTTCATGGCAAACATCTTTACTATTTAGTAGGGCACCTTTTGCTGTTATGATTATGACCTGCTGCAAACAAGAGGCATAGCCAGACACCAGCGTCTGGTGGTGTTTCTGGGGAATCTTAACCCATTCCTCATGGGTAAAGGCCTCCAGTTCACTAAAATATTTGAGTTTGCATGCTTCAACCACCTTCTTCAAATCCCACCCAAGATTTCTATAGGGTTCAAGTGAGGTAACTGTGTCTGCCACTCCAGATTGTTCTAGGACTTCTTCTGAAACCAGGCCTTGGTGGGCTTTGAGGTATGCTTGGGATCATTGTCTTGTTGGAAGGTCCAATGATGGCAAAGTGTCAGCTTCCTCTCAGAAGGCATGGCCTTTTCTTGAAACCATCTTGTCCTCCACATGCTGCAGGTTTCCAGGGTCAGAGGAAACAAAACTTCTTTTTTCCTCTTCCAGCACACTGTTGATCCATAGGCCTGAAAAGTTCCAGTTTGGTTCCATTGCACCGTACGACTTTATAGGTTTATTGTGATTCTAGTGAAGTCTATTCAACCATGAAAATGTGGGCTTTTAAACATCAGCATTGTAGAAATGTATCTATCTATACTTTTGGTTTAGTGTGTCAGGCCTCAAGGTGAAGAATAGGAGCGCATCAAAATGATACTCAGTATTGGTGTTGGTTCGATGCTGGTCAAAATCACCTAGGAAAGCATAATCTGATAGCCGGAACCATCATGCAAATATTTATCTAAACGTTTGCACTTCAAATCAATGTGAATTAATTGTGTGTAAAAAAGTCATGTTGTTGCCTGTAGGTATTTCTTCGTTTAGGGAAGTCGAATATTGGTCTCTCAGTTTGAGCATGATGTTATTTGGATGGCTGGTTAAGCAAAGTGCATCCAAACAAAGCTATTATTAACAGTTTAGCTGTTTAAAAGAGGAAAAAAAGACCAGTATCAGATTGGTATTGTTATCAGCAGACATTCAAGGCTGTGGTATCAGTATCGGTATCATAAGGGCCACCCCTAATGAAGAACCATAACAAGGATATCTGGACCCCACAGCAGGGATTGGATCAAAAAGCTGTCAATCAATCCAGAACGTGTAGATGTAGGCCCACCATGAAACTTCCAAACAGATGGCTTGCCATGGTGTCTTGAGAACGAAGGTCCCCCTCCACACCCTCCCCCTACAAACACCCAATCCCTAACCAGAATAACCCGTTGGCTAGATGCTGTAAGCCCCTTAGATGTATTTAAACTCTTTTCACTGAACGAGGCTGAATTCAGCACAATTTGTTTAATGCTTGTGCTTTTAATCTGTGCAGCAGTGCTTAAGATGTGCCCCAAGATGGATCCTCGGATTGGGTAAGCCAAGCCTCTGTTTCAGCATTAGGATACAGAGCAATCCCTTCTTTCATTTAGAGAAGTAATCAAATTTGTCACACGACATTATACTGTACACAAGAACACATGCTCAGTGAACATTTGAGCATGATACACGTGTGGGGTGGTGCTTTATTTTGGGGTGGGGGTGGGCAGAAGGATGAGCCTGTGGGCCCAAAGCTGAGGAGGAGGCTGAGCCTTAGCCCAAGCAGGTGTCCCCGCTGACATCTGCCTCAATTCTCTGGGGAACCACCAGCAGCGAGCAGCAAGACCCTGACAATAGAGGACAAGCTTTGATGAACTCCATCTGCATATAAAAAGGTACATTTTCATGGGGTTTCGGATCAAAATTGGACTTTCTGGTAAAAGACAGATATTTTGGTGAGGTAGCATTTCTTTTAATGGATGTTTCTGTAATTTGTCGGCTTTTGCTGAATTTGTATGTGGTTGGCAGATCTCGTTTTTCACACGCCTCGGTTTAAATGATGATGAGGCCGAATTTTCGGGGCTTCGTGGCTTGCGTGGCTGCAGATTTCCCGGCTGAGTGGAACTGTCGAACTAAGTGTTTGCATGCTATAAGCCTTGTCATCAAATATTCAGTGTTTTCATTAACCCATTTTATTTGCAACCAAAAGATCACCCGGAAGAATATGCATCCGTGCGGAATATCGATCCCTTCCCATCTAAAATTGAGAACTGAACAGCCCTCATACACTTCTGTCAACATGGAGCGGTTGCCTCCCCCCTTCTTGACCTGGATAATAAGATTAAAAAGTCCTCTGATCAGCAGTGCCTCCAACAGCTCAGTGGGAATATTTTGAAGAGTTTGACAGATTTCAAGATTCCCGCAATGTTTGGGGTGCCTGTGTTGATGCACAATGTCAGTAATGACTGGTGCACTCAAAAATAAAGGTGCCAACAAAAAAAGAACCATAGAAGAAGCACTTTTCAACCTAAGGTTCTTTAAAGAACCATATTTGGGCTGTTTGAGTGTGACAAACCTTAAAGAACCTCATCATAATGGAAAAGTCCCATAGCAATTGAAGACTTTTCCTATGTTTTCCGCCCTTATACCCGCCTTCATTTCCCACAGTACGGAGGCTCAGTAAGCTTGGTGATGACATTGTAGCAAAGAAATGAGGTCGACCAAGTCCTGTCCAAGCAGTATGCAAGATAAGGTGAAGTGTACGTCAACCGGGAGACTAGACAAACAAGCAGTGACAAGGGAAAAGCTGCTTGTTAGAATTCAAGGCATGCAAATAGCTAATATTGAATCTGGGCCACGTGTGTGTTATATATATATATATATATATATATATATATATATATATATATATATATATATATAAGCTGGCATATTTCATAGAACCAGAGAGAATGAAGTAGAGCTAGACAGCTAGAGAAAGATAGAAGGTGAAGAAAGAAAGAGAGGTGGGAGGCTGAAGTGGGACGCTTTGGTATTCAGTGCAAACAATGAAGCTGAAGAGCAGTCATCTGGCTTTCAGAGAACCCTTTAGCTGAAAGGTCATTGAAGGCACGCTCCTTCCAGATGTTCTCTCAACTGCGAGTAGGTTTTAATGAGAGCGGCTCACACAGCGGACATATTAATGACTTTGGCCCGCACTGACTTGTGCACGCTGTTGAGAATGAAGACTCTTCCTTTAGATTGGGTTGGGCAAAATTTGCACTTCTTGGATACCCTCAGTTCTTGGATCTTTCAGGTTGCAAATTTGCTATGGCAAGACATCCAACCAGATCATTAATTAGATAGTTAAGTTTTAATTAGGGATGGAGCTGCCCATGGTCCCTGTATTCCTGAATATATAAGAGCCTGAAATGGCTCTTTGGAGCAATGCTGTAGAAGAACCACAGATGCACAGAAACATTGAGGAACCTTTTTATTTATAAGTGTGTAGAAGATCATAAAAAGCTCATTGTTCAAACCTGCTACGTGGTGGAGGCTTCCAGACAAGGGTGAGCTGAGGCTGGAGCTTCCTGAGCTGGATTCAGTCTGTCTGGGCTTGGGATTAAGGGGCTGAGTGGGGAGAGGAAGATCTTAAGGCAGCTCAGTAGCTTTGGGGGTCTATGCATGGAAAGACGGAGCGTTTATGATTAGCGACCCCTTTGTTAGTGGTGCCGTCAGTAACCGATGCCATGTTGGTGGAATGATCCTTGTGCTATGGATCTTATGTGATAGATGGACTGGCATGATGTTTGCAGTTTGTGGTTCGTGCTCTCCTAATGAAGCAACTCCATGGAAATTCCTATGCGGTTCCTCATGAGCTGGATGGAATTTAGACCTTATACATTTGGAGAACTTCCATGCTAAACACACGATAGTAACGTCTAATTTATATACTGGAGACTCTGAGACATATACTTACCACAAACTGGCATGTGTTCTCATAGCAGTGGAAAGACATACAGTTCACTTTCATTTACATCTGATGTGATGCAGTATCTTCGATTTATTGCTTTGTGTTGAGTTGTATGTTGTCGTGGACACTGGGTTCCCTACCCAGTGGAACATTGCTGCAGATCCTGGTGGAGGGCAATAGGGTTCGCTAATTTGATAAAGGACGATGTGACACCCACACAGTTACAGTTATATTTGTCTGAGTGGATTCTGTGGTTCAGAGCTGTGCTTAACCTTGATGGTGCAGAATGTATATTGCTTTATTACTATGTAAATACTGTATAATAAAGGCTCCCAGGGAGAGAAAAGAAAGTTCATACTACTACTAGTACTACTAATAATAGAAGCAACAACAACAACAGCAATAATAATAATAATAATAATAATAATAATAATGTCATGGTCTTCCCCCTTCCTCCATCGTATCCCTGAACTACATTTTGGTTAATGAACTACATAGTTCATTATCCATAATAAACCCTCTCATGACATCAATGCCACATGTCCATCAGCAGCCTGTCACAACCTGCCTCAATTCATCATCACAGAGCAGAAATGGCCAAAATCAATTGGAAATAGTCTGGGTCCACTGACTTCCATTAAAGTTAATTGAGGTTTTTACCCTCTCCTGCAAAGTTTCCATTTTGGAGATACTTGTTTTTCCTTGGACAGTGGTGATATATACCTGTTCAGTCTGTTTGTCCATTTCTGAGTTATTACTTCACAGTGCTTACTAAGCAGTCGTCTCCATTGTTCTGTCAGTTTACCGTGTATGATCTTTGCTTAGTCTTTCGGTTTTGTTGTTTTCTGGTTTCTCCTTTGTACTTGGTTGCTGGTTGGTTTGTTTGCTCTGGTTTTGACTCTTGCTTGTTCTTCTGGTTTGGGCTCTGTGTTACCCTTATCAGTTATGATCGCTAGGATTGCTGTGTTCCGGTTTACGACCAGCTCTGTGGCCTCTGACCGGCTCACTGTAAATAAAACCAGTTACTCTTTTAGATCTGCGAGTGTCTGGTTAGTCACTCCAGTGTTACATACTAACTATAATAATAAAACAACTTTATTCATGTAATATCAGCTTAGATTTTACAGTATGCTCAAAAATGATCATATATTTTTTTAAAATATCCATAATTGTGAGACAATAAATAAAGATACAATACAATGCAATGTAATTGTGATACAATAAATGAAACACCTAACAGAAACATTACAAAATAATGACAAAAATAATAAATAAGTTAGAAGAGAATTCAGATTTTTCAAAAGACGGAATAACAGAAAATGCCATTATTCAGTAATTCTAATTGTCATGTGTAGAATATGGTGGCAAATTCTTTAGATGATTCCCTACAGTCTGCCACAATAAACGTCAGCAGACCCCAGACTCTGGTTATCTTCTGAGGTGATCCTCTGCAAGGCCTGTAATGCAACTGTTCTCGGGTCCTGTTTGTTTTGTGGATTTCAGGCTTGTCTCAGTATGTGTTTCAGATTGAATGTTTGACTAAGAATCAATTTTTGAAAAACATCTTGGGGTCATTTATACTTGTACACTTGGGGGTCATTGTTCAGCTACAAGGCGAGGCACCGCTCGAAGTGTTTGAGGTATTTGGATGGATGTGAGCTGTTAATGTGGTTCAGCGCACTTCAGCCTTCATCCTGCTGCTTTCATTAGCAGTAAGCCAGATCTTTTTTTCACAGATAAGATAATGAGTAGTTCTATTTTTTTCTCTCCACACTTTCCCTTTTGCATAATTCTAGTTAGTCTTTCCATCTGTCTAGTATATTTGGTAGTACATTTGATATATACTATCCAAACAAAAACATGGGTCTCCATTTTTGTTGATTTTTACTTTTATGCATCATTTGAACACAGCAGCTGCTGTTTACACTGTGTGAAAATTTCATGATGAATGGACCAACAGAAATGGCCGCAAATCACCAAGTCAGTTTCCAGTGACTTAAAGTTAAATTAGGATTTTGCCATCTCTTCTTTAGAAGACAGCTACACATATATACACATACACTCATTAAAAGAATAGTTGCACCCAGAAGGAGGTGTGGGATTGCAATGCTACTGGGAGGGAAGATAAAGATTACCAGGAACAATAAATGATGAAAAATTTAGACTCTCATGGGCAAGTAGTGTCTCTTCGGACATGCCAGACATCTCAGCATGGAGCTGTAGAGGTTCCTAATGGTGTCCTGTGATAATCCATCCCATGCAGTTTGAATATTCTCACACAGTTCCTGCAGATTGTGCGGTAGGGGTGGAGGTGGAGTGACACCAGGCCTTCTGGACGTGTGACGCGTGACAACAAATTGTTCAACCGACAATTGAGACAAAAGCGGGGCTCATCACTGAAGATGACCTGCTGCCATTCTGAGTCACTCCATGACAGTCTGGCACGACACCATTGCAGTCTTTGGTGGTGTTGACCTGGTGTTAAGGGCACCACGTCCCAACGGCCTGTGTGCATATAGTTCAGCGCCATACAGCCATCTGTCAATGGTGCTGGCACTAACAGGATGACTCATGAAGGGCACCACTGCTCACAGAATGTCTGCAATCGTGGTTGCGGGTACAGCGATAAAACTCGTCCTTGCTTACGTCACATGCACGGCCGAGCGTGAAACTTGAATCGTTCGCATGTCTCACGATGTCAAGCCTACCCACCAAGTTTCAATCCTGTCAGTTGATTCCTTCTGAGTGCAACTATGGGTGCTACTATGCTTTTGAGGATGAGTGTATTTTTAGGGTTTTTCCATATGCTTACTGTCAAGATGAACAGCCTTTAATTCCTACTTTTTCATACACTTTGCTGCCTTCGGAACGAAACGTCTCTCAATTGTTGTCTTTCATCAGTTGCCTGTTGCTGTATTACATTACATGTCTGCTTACCTTGACTTGCATCAGAAGTAGGCGGGGCTTTTTTATCGTTTTGTAAAGGTATCATTTTGAAGATACAAGGTTTGTTTCACCAGCAGTGATATCATACATACATACATACATACAAAAGCTTTAAGCTTTTTATTTTGGCAATAAGTGTGTTGTTCTTGGAAAATGACTATATGCCATTAGATAAGATTAACTATAGATAATAGTTTTATAAATAGTTTAAACAGCTTTTGAGTATATTTTTAAGCATAAGACTTTTCCACAGGATATACAGTATACATACACAGTAGTACATATACACAGTGTGTATATATATATATACAGAATATCCCATCTGTTTTCCATTTTATTGGCATGGTAATTGATTTCCTGCTGCAGGAGTCTATAGAAACATCGATCCATCAGTGAAATGCGGCACAGGGGATGAGGAATGTGATAAACATACACTGCAAACACTGCAGTAAGATAGCTAGGCAAACATTTAACAACCTTTACAGCTGTCAGTCAGAGGGAACCAAGTGTGCATGCACGTATTTGTGTGTGTGCAGGCCTGCAGAAAGGCGGAAAGGTAAAGGTTACAAGTGGGGGAGGGTGTAGCTGCTAAGGCATAGAAAAGGGGGTGGTGAGAAAGCACACTATATCCCCCTCTCTAAGCATGTAGATATGATGGAGATTTAGTTCCTTTTTTTTCATACTTAATGAGCTTAACGTGAATATGGGAGATGAGACGCTGAAATTCACCAGGGGTACATATAGACAGCCATGTGGCACATGGGCTTGGGAAGATAACAGCAGCTTTATGGCTGAGAGAGATCTGCTTCAGTGGGCTGCTCACCAGACACAGGCCTTTTAAGGTATTTGATTGCGGAATTAGCCCTGCATTACCTTGGTATGCCTGCGGGTTACCCTCCATTGGGACAGAGCCCCCGGTGTTCCATGCCAAGAAACTGGTGGGTATTATTATGGTATCGTGTTTAAAAAGTTTTCATTGTTTGCAAACACGCAAAGAGTAGACCCAGTCTCCTCCTCTGTGCTAGAGGCTTCCTCAGTCGTCTTCTCCCCTGCTGCTAAGATTCGTGAACGAACCCAATTTGCTTCAAGCTTTCTGATGTATGCTGTGGATAAGAGGGAAGCTCCCTTGTAAGTCTAATAGTCATTCTGAAACATAGTACACTCAAATTAGCTCAATTACATCATACAGACTTACGGAAAAGATGAGTTACGGAATTACCCAATAGATGTCCTCCGATGCCAATGAAAATGATGCATAACGTAGCGTCATTTAAGTGATCTCATTGGTCAAAGTGGTCTGACTCTAAAACTGTACTGCTGACAGAAAATGTGCCCACTGCCGGGGGAACAGCAGCATGCCGCAAAGCCCAGCGGAAAGTCCAACTGGATTCACCCAACAGCTCGTGCCCTTATGATGCAGGGTGGACCCAAAGACACTGCTCATCAAAAGATTATCTGCACCCAGAAGGAAGTGTGGGATTGCAGTGCTATTGGGAAGGAAGATAAAGGTTACCAGGAACAATAAATGATAATACATTTAGACTGATATCAGTAATATTTATTGAGCTACACATACAGAAGTAGTGTCTCTCAGTATGGTGTTGGGCTGCAGTGTTTGCTAACCCAACATCCCAGACGTCTTGACATGGAGCTGTAGAGGTTCCTAATGGTGTCCTGTGATAATCCATCCCATGCAGCTTGAATATTCTCACACAGTTCCTGCAGATTGTGTGGTAGGGGTGGAGTGACAACAGACCTCCTGGACGTGTGATACTTGACAACAAACCATTCATCTTGGTGCTGACCACGGTGCCTCCACACACCGATTCACTGGTCGTCTTCACCAAGACAAAAGCGGGATTCGTCACTAAAGATGACCTGCTACCAGTCTGAGTCACTCCATGACAGTCTGCCATGACACCATTGCAGTCTTTGTCAACGGTGACATGGTGTTAAGGGTACCAAATTCTAACACGCTGTGTGCATGTAGTTCTGAGTCGTGCAGCTGTCTGCAAATGGTGCTTATGGAGGACATCACTCCTCGCTGAAGGTCCACAATCATGGCTGTTGAAAATAAGGCCCGTCCTTGCATAAGTCACATGTGCAGCCGAGCATGACATTTAAAGCATTTGCATGTCTCATGATGTCAAACCTCCCCCCCAAGTTTCATTCCTGTCGATTGATTCCTTCTGTGGGCAACTTTTTTTGACGATGAGTGTGAATACAGACCGCCAAAATCCACCGGACTCTACACCATGCTTTACACAACTGTATACCGCCATTGGACACGTACTGTCAGCTTTTATGCCAATTCAAGGCACAGAATTACAACAATCAAAAGTTGACGTGTGTTTTTTCGACTGTAACAACTGAACTTGGTGTGTTTGGGCAGTTTAATGTGAGGTGAGCAATTATGTGTTGTGTAAAATGTACAACAATGTAACATGTGATGATGTTACATAATTATGATGATCACATCGTGATGTTTTTAATGGAAGTTAGATGACTATTGTCAACTACATCAGTGCGTTTGCTCTGGGAGCCTCCTAACATGAAATCCAGGCTATGCCACTGACTTAAACATTTCTAAAAATAAATAATGTCATTTTCAGCCTACATGTGCAACACGTATTGCACCCATAGTTCCTTTTTCAGTTATTGCAATATAGATAGACAGAGCCATAGTACAAATAATGAGAAAGCATATAGCCTCATGCAAAGAATATGACCTAACTACAGTGTTGACCATATAGTTGGAAGATTGTGAGATCAGTCCCTGGTGATGCTCCACAGCCATCCATGTCTGGGTCTGTCTGGGTAGGTAGGATGGCCCCCCATTACCCACCTTTCACTAGCATAATGCTAGCCTATGCTGGCATCTGTTAGCTACTGTAATTTGTCTAGTGTGTTCACCTGTTCAGTGATGCCTTAGTAGCTGTTTGAAAAGACGCAGTGGCTGGCAGACATTCCCATATCTCGTATTCGAAAGGTTAAGTACAAGCAAATATGGTAAATGCCACATGATGGATTAGAGAGAACTTTTCTTGGAAATTCATGAATGAAGCAAGTAATGATACGTTGCAGTGAACCAGAAAAAGGATGATTGACCGAATGCTACATACTGCACTGTAATGAAAGGCCATTTGGTAGTTGAATCATGGGTCAATGTGTGTGGCAGAGCTTGTTCCGATTCAGTTTCAACAGAGATGGAAAATTAGTGATGCAAGAGCGTTTTCACTGAGAACTCAGATTTTTAGGTGACTTTAAAATACAGTTCAGTATGCGATTCATTGTGCTATGCAATATCCCATGGTATAGAATGGCATCAGTCTCTCAGGTGTGCCAGAATTCACAGTGTTATATTGTTTTGATTGATCAGTGTTCTCTGCACATATACATCACACAACCATTGGGAAGCCCAGTGGTGGCGACCACTTCTGACTGCTAGTCAGCTGAACAGTCACAGTTCCATAGCCTCATAAATGCAACCAAGCTGGCACTACTTTCCCACCTCAATCTTCAAAGAAGACTGTAACAATATTGTTGTCTTTATTCAACGCTAGATTATGTTGAATAAAGATACAGCATAAACTCCGGTCAATCATTTCTTTGTGCTCATATTTGTTTTTTCAGTCTGATCAGACCACAGATGGTAGAGCATAAGGTTCTTTTGTCAATGGCACGTTGTACACAAACATAACACAGATCATCTCACATCATTAAAGAGCCATCAGAAAAACCAGGACATCACTCAAACACAGCATAAACTATGTTGTGTTGAAATAATGGTCCCTCAGTCTGATCGTAGAAAAACGGTAATGTTACTGCATGTGGACTTTCAATACTTAGGACATACATTTGCAACAACAGAGCAGATCTCAGTCTGACTCTCACTAAGTCAATGTTCAAGCAGCTAATTGGCATTAGGCCTGTAGGTAATCTGTACTGTAATCTGTAGTGTTTTCAGGGGGCAAACTATTCAGGGTTTTTAACGGTTTTCTTGGAAACAGACCTGGAAGCCTTATATAATACCCATGAAATACATTTAGGGTAAACCTATTGCTTTAGACAGCTTACAGAGAGATATGTGAATGTGTCAATGTGCACTAGTGGAGCCTACCGTGAGCAATCTCAGAACTTTATTCTCAAGCAATATCATGTCTGGCTTTAGTCTAGTTTTATTTTATTCCAGATTATTTACACTGATATTGCCAAGTCTATGCAGAATGTCTGAAGAGCAGACTCTTGCGGTCATCAAAGGCAGACTGAAGAGCCATCTCTTAGTGAAGCACTTAAGTGAGCACTAATGGAAGTATATACATAGTATATACGCATTGTGCTGAGCTTCACTTGTCTTCTCTCTAGGTTTGAGCACTGGCTAGGTATTACTAGGAAGTGCACTTCTGCTGTATTTAACTCTGTATTCTTCTTTCTGGGTATCAAAACTGGCCCTTGTTCAGGCAGCGTCTGAGCTCAAGGGGAGTTGTATTAGCTAGGATACATTTTCTGACCGAACACTAAGCACTTTTGTAAGTCGGTCTGCATAAGAGAGTGCAAAATGCTGTAAATGTGAATATATATTCCGGTTGTGGTATACATTGCCTGGCCAAAAAAATGACTGTTTGGATTTAAATAAGTAATTAAGAGCCTTTGATTGTATAATTATTGTTATTATAATTTTTAAATATGTTATTACCCTTAATAATATGATTCAGCTGGCAACAATTCCTTTAACCCCAACTGATGCAGCGAGTAGCTTCCTATTTCTTAAACAACCATGTGGGAAGTCGCATTTCATGCTTGTGGAAAAGATGTTACTGAGTTTCAGAGGATTCAATTCATTGGCCTTTATCGAGCACAGGAAACATCTAAGGAGAAGCTGAAATGACTGGAAGTGGGTTCAGAACTGGTCAGAACAACACATTATTAACACCTAGAAGGACAGTTGACAACTATCAACTGCACAGAAGAAATGTGGCTGAAATAAGACCTTGAATGAGTGTGTTTGGAGATGGCTTAAATGCTTGGTGAAGTTGAATGGTTAAAAAATGGGCAGCAGAGTTCACAGCTTTGTTGTGAAATGAAATGAAGGAACGTTTCCACACAACGAGAACTGACAGGGTTGCGACTAAACAGCTATGTGGCCATGGGAAAAGCACTTGTTAGTGAGGCTAATTGGAAGAAAGGCTTCAGCATAAAGATTGGACTCTGGAGCAATGGAAAAAAGTCACATGGTCTTATAAGTCCAGGTTCACCCTATATGAGAGTAATGGGCACATCAGGGTAAGAAGGCAAGCGTGTGAAGTGATGCATCATGCCTAGTATCCACTGTACAAGCCTACAGGCTCAGCAATGTTAGCGGACTACCGGAATGACCAGGTTATCCCATTAATGGATTTTCTCTTTTCCCTGATAGCATGGACATATTCCAGGATGACAGTGCCGGGTTTCATTAGACTTGCACTGTGAAAGAGTGGTTCAGGGAGCTTGAGGACTCATTTTCACACAAGATCTGGCCACCACAGAGTCCTGACCTTAACCCCACGGGAAGTCTTTGGGATGTGCTGGAGAAGACTTTACATAGTGGTTCGGCTCTCCTGTCGTCAAAACAAGATCTCGGCCAAACATTAATGCAGCTCTGGATGGAAATGAATAAATCCAGACGTCTTTGCACAATTCATGGAACTGAGCCAAAGGAAGCAAGAGTCCAGCGCCTCGACAGATAGACAGCTAATGGTGCTGTGAACTGATGGTAAGATTCCTTAGCTTGTCCAGACCTCTCCTCTGGCGCACGTAGGCTATTGTCTGTAAGCTGATCCTAATGCAGTGGGCATAACTGTCAGGGTCAGGAGGATAATTGCCCTTAAAAGCCAAAAAGTGACATGTCGATGTAGAAAGAATATCCCTGACCTAAGCTGGTGCACAGCTAAGTCAACACAAGTCAATACTGTGCACAGCGGTCCACCACCTTGATTGACAAGAAGGGTCAAGGTGAAGATGGTGATTTGAGCACCATTCAGGCAAATGGAACAATGAAGAGAGGTTAAGCCAAGCTGAAGCTGTGTTTTGTCATCAAGACCTACCTGAAGTACATAAGGGCTCCACACTATAAGCCAGAGGCTTTCTGATTCAAATCCCAGGTTGGGTGGAAATCAAATCACCTCAAATTGAGCGATATTGGTCATATAGTCTGGGGCTGTTGGCTGGCAATTATGCGTTAGACCTCCCAGAATTTTGATTTTGACAACTTCTGGGGGCCCAAGAAGTTAATAAGGGGGTTCCCTGGACTCCCCACGATAACCTGTATTTTGCACCTTGGTCATACACATAGCCATACAAAGTATAACGTGGCTATATGACTATGTTATATGACTGTCTATTGCCATGAAAAACAGAATATCAGAAGGAAGGAAGAATCCCAAAATAAAATATAGAGATATGATAAAATGCAAGAATATATGGAAAGTAAAGTGAACATGCATGAAAATAATTAAAAATGAGCAGGTGTTGTAGCAAACATTATAAAACAAATATTATAAAGGTATATAAATACAGAATAGCAGTATGTTTCATTTCTATGGGGTGTATAGGTGTTGGGCAGTAGTCCCGTATGTGTACGTGTATGTGTAAATAATGCTAGTCGTTGTCCTGGTTGAGGGCCTGAATTGCCTGTGGGAAGAAACTCTTCCTGATTCTCTCTATGTTGCCCCTCCGGGAGCGGAAGCATCTCCCTGACTGCAATAGAGAGAAGACTCCATTGTTGGGATGACTGATGTCTTTCACTATCTTCCTGGCTTTGGTTCAGCAACACTTGCTAGATAGATTGCAGGTCAGGAAGCTCTGTCCGGATGATGTTCTTAGCTGATCGCACCACCCTCTGGAGAGCCTGTCTATCCTGCTTGCTGATATTCCCAAACCTGGCTGTGATGCTTCCTGGTAGGATGCTCTCGATGGTACAGTTGGAAAAGTTCTTTAACAGGGTGAAGGGTAGTCTCTCAAGTGTCTAAGGTGGCAAAGACACTGACATGCCTTCTTTACCAGTGTATAGGTTTGGGTAGAACCATGATAAGTCTTGCATGATGTGAACACCAAGGCACCGGAAGCCTAGTGGATCTACGTACCGGAAACCTAGTGTTCTTTAGGATGCTCTTGATGGTGCAGGTGTACTAGTTCTTTAACAGTGTTGAGGACAGTCTCTCAAGCATCTATGGTGGCAAAGACACTGATGGGCCTTCTTTACCAGTGTATTGGTTTGGGCAGAAACATGATAAGTCTTGCATGATGTGGACACCAAGGCACTAGAAGCCTAGGGGATCTGGGTACCGGAAACCTAGTGATCTTGAAAATCATACGAATTCAGTTTCATCATGGACATTCAGTTAGAGCAACAGTGACTAGACTTTCCAACTCCTCCATATTTGTAGCACGGCATTATGTTACAGCTTGTTTCAAGGGGAACTAGATTTTGCTAGTTGCTTTTGGTAGTTTGCTAGATCGTTTGATCTTGTTTGTAAAGGATACATACTTCAGTGGCAATAAGACTTGCAATTTAAAAGCTCCATATGAACAGCAGTTGGTCATAAGTAGGACATTTGTGACGTCACACATAGATTGCAGCAACATGATATGGTGCCATGTTATGCTGTTTGTGATTGGTAATATTGCCTACATTTGAAATCTTCAATGGGATGTTTCTTCCCTTTCGAGACACCCCCGTTTGGCTGGCAAACTACAGAGAGAGAGGGCTCTGAGTTGAGCTTGTGTGACACATAACGGCTATGTAAAGCCGCTGAATACACACCACCCAGCTGTCCGCTTGCTCCCCACTGGGCGCTGGCACAAACAAAACTCATTTGGCTCCAGCTCCCCTGAATCAGGCGCAGTGTCCATGGAGAGAGGGCTTCATCTTTCCACAGTCAAGTGCATTTGGCAGCCAATTACTGGCAAATGGAGGGGGGAACAACACCTAGCAAAGTGTATTTTGCAGTGTCTCTCCCTTTTTGTAGATGTGAGCCAGAGGAGGGTCAACCTTCGACAAGAACAGGTAGCACTGCAGGCTCCTTGGGGCTCAATTAAATCCTTGTTTTTCCGATCGATTGGAAACTTTCAGGCTCTGGAGAACGTGAGGTTTTTGCTTGCCTCTTTAGAAGGAGATGATTGCAGCCAGGGCCTGTTTGAGACCTCTTTCTCTCTCTCTCTGAGAAATCGAGGCACTTTGCCACACCATCCGCTGCCAGCTGAAAAACTAGGGTGCCAGCTCTTTTTCATGCTTTAGAATCAAACTGTTGGTGTTATTCAACTTGCTATGTAGCTAAAACAAGCAGACCTTCTAAATTCCAGGAAGCCATTCGGTCATTGGATTGTAGTTTACAATTCTGACATCATAAAGAGGAAACTCATTGCCTAATCCTTGGAAGACCAGTGTTATTATTTGTCTACACTGCTGAAATGTAATTGAATTACAATATGTTTCAGAATTCTTGTTCTGGGTACTAAGTGTGTTTTCCTAATTCCTCAGGCCTAAAATGTCCAGAAAATGGCTGTTGCTCCCCATAAAATTTGCTTTTGGGGTCAGGACAACAAGGGTTTGGACAGGTCTGTATTTCAAAATCTCGAGAGGTTTATAGAACTGTCCGGAATTTTCTAGAACGTTTGAGGATTGTTTAGAACTTTCTAGAACTGTCTGGGACTGTCCAGCAGTACACCTAGCAGTATAAATACATGTGTGTTAAAACAGCCATTTCAGTTTATATCCCAGCTGAGTCAGGGGAAGGCCTGCTGCTCACTTAGATGGCAGGATTTTATTTTTTTTTATTTATTTATAAAGTTTTGAGGACTTGTTTAAGTTTAAAGCGGTTATTAAGAAATTAGTCAACATTTTCGATGTTCTAGCCAAATATATATTATATTACAATATATATTTCATGCACTTTGTTAATATTTTACACAAGTAACATGTGAAATAAGCCAATTTTTATATTTCCCATATACATGTACAAATACATAACTTTATGTTCACAGATGAATATAGCTGTTTTTGTTTACATTTTACACATTAGCAATTGAAATATAACACATAGAATTAGACAGATTATTAGATAGATTATTAGTTACATTCTGAATCACAGTTACATTCTGTTTGGACCTTTTTCATATTTCTAAAGTTAATAAGTCGTTTGCGGTCCTGTAATTCTGCTGACATACAAAATGCAGATGGAGGGCAGGAAGTTAAAAAGCAGAATGACCAAGATGGAGGCAAGCTTGTGTTGGACAATAGACAGAAAATCGCAACATATGTTGGACATGACCCTTACGTTATGAACAGGAGCGATTTCCAACTGAATTACAAGATTTGTCTGCTATTAAGCCAGTAGATATAAGCAACTACTTTCTCCTCCAGACATCCTTCTGCTCAAGACAACACACACAAAATTATTGAGGCTACAACTCTCTTGTTAGCATTTGGGTCAACCTCAATACCAAGGTTCTCTCCAATGACTCATTTGGCTTTCTTTAATTGTCCTGTGGATCAACCTACCAACAAACATTCAATGCCTCGGCGTCTCTCCACATTACATTACTGTTTACTTAACATTGGTTAACCGCTCTGGTCTGGTGAAACTACTAAGATGAGGATCATTGCCAAACAGTATTGGGAAGTCATTGCAGCTCACTGCAAACGCATGGCAGGTTAAGTTGCTAACGTTGGTCTGTCTTTTGTCTAACTGTTAATGTCAACACAGGTGTTATTGGTGTCGCTTGTAGCTATTGTTTTAAATCACCAGTGCTCCATTCCTCCTGACTGCAAGAAGCTGAAGTCAGCTTCCTATTCACTAGCTTCTTGTTTGCCAGTTTACCCATTCTATCCTTAAATGATGCAGCAAATGACAGAACATAACTGCTGCACCATTTAAGGTGTAATGTGTAAGTGTAAGTTTTGGACTTAATATACACAGAATACGCATAGAAGTATGTATTGTTATATGTAATTTGCTATGTTAGTGCATTGCTGTGTTATTAGATTGTCTTAAATTTATTTTACAATAAGATGATGCATGAACAGTCATGGATTAAATGTTGTGGTAACACTTTACTTCAGATGCTGACTAACTAAGAAGTAATGCATTATTTAACATGACGTAAAGATACACTAACAAGACTTAACTAATGCTAACAGTTGTTACTTATATGTATTACTTCATGTTAAATAGTCAACAACTTAGTATTGGGCTACCAATGTTGTGAAAAGCACAAACTAACAGCATATTCTTAATACATTTACATGTCATACACTAACCCATGTTGTGCTGCTGTGATGAACTGATATTAATTTGAAATAACTCAATTTTCTAATTCATGTTGACTGTACTGTGTGGTCCACTGAGAATCGATAAAGTCCCATATATAGTGGATTTAGTTTAGAGCCAAAATACCATGAAGTTTGACTGTGCCATTTGTTTTGGTTCAAGTGGTCCACTGAAAAATTCAGTTTGCATTTCCAAAAACAAGAACTATTTTTATTCAAATTCCAGTCATAATGGATCAATCCCTCTTTTACTTACAGGTGAAAGTTAACATGTATGTTTTTCCTCATGTACTACAAGCTATGAGTGGGAAATAATCAATATAAAATGTCGACATGCTTTTGTTGTCACCTATATTAACTGCAGCTTAACATGCTATTAGGCTTTGCTTCATGATTAGCTAGTGATTGTTCAATGTGATTGTTCAGGACTATCATTGTCAGACTGTATATTCTTCTTTTCTTCTTGGTACACATTTTTTGTCTGCTAACTAGTCCCACAGCTTTTAAGATATCTATACCATGCCAACTCCGGAATGTTCGGCCTGATGAGGAATGGTGTGCTTGTATACAACCTTTTGGTTTTTGGAAAGACTTTGTGAAATTCAGATTTTTTTCCAATCAAGAAACTTGGAAAACTGGAGTGGAAAAGTGCACGTTCATCTACTGTACTTTTGTTCAAACGACAGACCCCGCTTCACATACACTCAGGGCAGACCCCCATGCACAAATTCAATGTTGATCTGACCTTGTACTATTGTTGGTAGAGTCACATTCATTTTTGTCCCCACCCAAACACTGTTGTTTCCTTTGCCTGACAGTCACCAAACTGCAAGTACTTACTCAGGGCAGATCCCCAAACTCTAATCCACAGATATACTGTCCCGCACTCCTCTATGTGTAATTTATTTATCCGTCATTCCTTTCAAAAAGTCCCATTCATTTTTATCAACACCCAGCAACCGGCCAGCAACATGCATCAACTGCACAATCACTCTGCACCACTTCTTTAGGAAATGCACTTTTCTAGTTTGTTTCTGTAGCTTTCATTTACTTCTCACTTGGACTCAAACTCTGCTGAGGAAGGGTTTGGCTGGCATGAAGCAGCTGCAGAAAGAAAAGCTCTGTCCACATGTACTGACTGCAACTTACAGGATCCTGACAATAAATTGTAGCACTTCAAAAATGAGTTCTGGCTGATAATATAGGCTATTACAGAAGAGGAGAACCAGTAGAGCCACCTGACACAGCAGTTAGACTGAGACAGATATCAGACCCTGTACACTGACTTCACAATGAATGTGAATTTAATTTACATGCCATATTCTTGCTGTGGCTCGGCCCTTGCCTTAAGTGACCATTCAAGCATTCCAATCCTTTCCACTTTGTCTAAATGACCAAGAGAACATATGCAGGGCCTGGATCCACAGCAGTACAACTGTGTCTTCGTGTTTCTGGCTGGGCTGCCCTGTGTTTGGTGTCTGTTCTGCTTCATTCAGTAAGCAGCCGCTTTTACAATCTACCAGTCAGTCCAGCTCACAGCTATGCTAATGGCCAGACACTGGCTGGGTCCTGCAGTAAGTCTGCACGGCCAGCCAAATAGGATTTAGCGTGACATGGATTCCTGCCCTCTTCCCGACAACAAAAGGAGCCAAAGCTCCCCTGGCTTTCTTTTGGCAACCTCAAATGGTGAGGTCATTTTCCAAGTGGGCTGATCCAATCACTCACGCTCTCTCTTTCTCCGGCTCTGTTCGCCACCTGAACATGAAAGGTAAACCTTATCTGATGGTTCCTCATAATGGGACATGAGGAATGCAATATTGGTTAAACGGTAAATTTACTTAAATTAGCTCAGTTAACAGAACAACCAACAGTGCTCTTGAGTCTTATTCCACTCACATTTCTGTAATTTATCAAATAACTGTCAGTTTCACTTTTTATTACCTTCATGGCATTGAAGTTACATCACACATTTAAGTCTTGGCCAAAAATGAAATCGGCTAAATATTTTGTGGGTAATATTTCATGTTAAAGCACCCTGCATGTATCCCTCCGCCCTGCGTAGATAATACACTCATCGTCAAAAGAATAGCTGCACATATAGTTACAAGGAATCCACTGACAGGAATGAAACTTGGTGGGTTTGTGAGACATGCAAATGTGACATAAGCAAGGACGGGCCTCATCGCTGTACCTGACTGACCCAACAGCCATGATTGCAGACATTCAGGGAGCAGTGATGCCCTCCATGAGTCATCCTGTTAGCGCCAGCACTATTGACAGATGGCTGCACGGCACAGGACTACATACACCCAGACCGTTACGACGACTGCCCTTAACACCACATCTATGTGACCAAAGACTGAAATGGTGTCGTGCCAGACTGTTATGGAGTGACTCAAAATGGCAGCGGGTTATCTTCAGGTGAGTCCCGCTTTTGTGTTGGTGGAGACGACCAACGAATCAGTGTGTGGAGGCATCATGCTCAGCGCCATAATAAACGGTTTATTGTCACACATTACACGTCCAGAAGACCTGGTGTCACTCCACCTCCACCCTTACCGCACAATCTGCAGGAACTATAAGAGAATATTCAAGCTGCATGGGATGGATTATCACAGGACACCGTTAGGAAGCTCTACAACTCCATGCTGCCACATCTGGCATGTTGGGTTAGCAAACATAGCGACCACATGCCATACTGAGAGACACTACTTCTGTATGTGTAGCTCAATAAATATTACCCATATCAGTCTAAATTTATCATCATTTATTGTTCCTGGTAACCTTTATCTTCCTTCCCAATAGCACTGCAGCTATTCTTTTGATGATGAGTGTATAATTTAAGGCAATATCTTTTTGGGAATTGATGGTAAACAATGTCTCATGCATCAGGCAATGTATTCATGCAATAACGTTTCACGAGGCAGCTTTTAGATTCATTAAACTCTTTAGATGTCTGGTTCCTACCACCACCACTGTGAAAAAGTCTGATTGGGTATGTTCTTTAGAACAGTGCATTTCACATCAAACCACTTGGAACGACTTTGTCTAAACCTGAGTTTAATCATGCAGAAATCTGTGGAATTCCTCTTAAACAATGCAGGAATGATTGCTCACGGTATTCCAAAGCCACGGAGATTACAGCTAGAACCGGCAGCACAGTTGATACATAAGCACTTGGTGAGAGGAGCAACTATACGTCCTTAGATTTAGAGGTTTGCTGGCATTTACTGCTCTTCTCAGGCTAATCTTTTACACAGCTCGGTCGATAGCCACACATTAATCCGCCATCTCTAAACATTAATCCTGTCAGGTTATCCTAATAATTGGAATTGACTGTCCAAGCCACCAGGGAGTTTCAAATCTCCACAAGAGAGAAGGTTTTTTTTACGGTCTGAAAAGCTCCAAGTGTCCTATTTAATGATTTGCCTGAAGGAACTACCCAACACTCCCCACTGGGGTGGATTATCAATGTCAAAAAGTACTATTAAAAAGTGCTATTTTACTCCTTTTTTATTAATTTGCACCCCATCTTGCATCAGGGGCAGCAAGAAAACTGAGGGCAATGTAAGACTCCACGTTGTTAGGCTTTGCTTCATGATAAGTTTGTTACTGAAACTTCCATTTAATTCTCACTTGGGCTGAAACTCTGTAGGAGAATGGTGTGGCTGGCATAAAGCAGTCGAGAAAATAGTTCTGTCCAAGGTAACATAAAATGCTCATTATCACCTCACAGGTTTGTCTAATTGCACTCCCATGTGTGTATGCACTCCAACTTACAACTAAAGGAGGTGCACTCTTTACGTAATTTAACTGCAGCCAAAATCATTCACACAAGCAATGCACTGTAGAAACAAAGTTGTGGCCATCACCACAGAGCACAGGGGGGGCAGCCATGCAAAGAGACTCTCAGAAGGCTTTACTTCTGAGAAGAATTACTGTTCTGTTGTTTGTGTTGTTAGTGTAGTTGTGTTAAATTGCATCCAAGAAGGGTGGGCTTTGTAACGTACCTAGTGTTTAGTAAACCCCATTACTACCTTCTAAATTGCTAAGTTGCCCCACTTCTGCCTTCTACCTTCTGCTTATCCTTCTAGGCCCCAGGGGTGGGGGTGGGGAGGAGGGTTGCTGTGCTCTTTGCTCAAAATGCAGGAAACTCCCTGGACAGGCCGCCAGTCCATTGCATACACATTCACACACACACATCTAGGGGGACAATTTAGCATCTCCAGTTCACATGACTGCATGCCTTGGGACTGTGGGAGGAAACTAGAACACCTGGTAGAAACCCATGCAGACATGGGGAGAACATGCGAAGTCCACACAGAAGGGACCCTGGACACCCCCAACCAGGAATCGAACCCAGGTCCTTTTTGCTGTGAGGTGCCAGCACTGCCCACTGCACCACCGTGCCGCCAAAATGCCTTGGCAAGCTTTATCCCGCTCCCATCTGTAACACAGAGGTTGTAGCCCTCTCCCGCCTGCAGTTCTATACGAGGGGAAAATGACACTCAGTATTTGACTAATTCTATTCTCAACAGAAAGCAACTGCTGTCTGTCAGACTGGCCTTTAGTCGGCTTAATTATGGTATATTGGCTTCCTTAAAGCACATTCCATGGCTGAGGCAGACTGACCTGTCTAAAGGCTCCACCATTGCTGATAGTGCATGGTAATGCGTAGGCATGATAATGCAGTTCATGTGTTCTTCATGTGACTGGCTCCTTTGCAACTACAGTATTTAGAATGAGTTTATTATTGATTATCTTATTGATCATTTGGCTGTTCTCCACTAATGTTAATTATGTACGCTAAGACCGTGTTATTATAATCACTTTTTATAGGCTATTTATTAATTTATTTGCAGTATTTTTCTGCATGTATATGTTGTCCTGTTCTTACACACATTGGATTGGCTGCCCGCTCCCGTGCATGACATCGACATTTAGTCCTGTGCCGCAAAATATTGTGGTGGAACCTGTGAGTCCAGCGAGAGTCATGTGGGAGTGCAGAGTTAGAAGCGTCGGGTTGGGCTTTCTTTCTTTTTCTTGTCCTGTTCAAAACAATTTTCCACAGGCCATTTTCCACATCTTCTGTGCTGACACTCTACTGTATTGGCAAAAAATGACAAGAAGATTTTCCATAAAGTTAACAGACTATTCTTAAATCAAAAACCTTAGAGTACTTAAATACAAATAAATGGAAAATAAATACACACAACTCTGAACAGCAGAATAGCTCTATTTATCCAAATATACCGTTTTATATATCAGTAATATGAAGTTATGTCACTCCTTTAATGGAAGATTCTATTATAGTTTAATTATATAGTTTAATTATAATATATAAACTATAGTTTTATAGTTTTATAGTATAATTATAGTGCATATTCTGTGTGTATTTACACATGACTACTCCTATTTCATGTACAGAACATTCTACAGCTTTTTTATCAATGAAAAATCATGTGTGTTTCCTATAACTCAAAGAGAAAAATGTTTTGTATTGTCTACCAGACCCCAACTAATGTATCGGTTGACTGATAATATCAGCCGATACTAACGACTCAGAGTTTTAGTGGTATTGTAGTGACCCAGTACTGGCTGGTGGTGTCGACTCTGCCCAATCAACAAAAAGTGCTAATAAATACTGACTTTTCTGGGCTGTTGCACTGCCAGAATTTGAAACATGTGATGCTCTGTCAAGAGAGCGAAGAGCCCTCAGCAAGACTAGTGTAGTAGATTTGAACACATACCAAAAGAAACTTTGTTAAATGGATCCCGAACCTGTGCGTTTTCTGTGAAGAGGCCTGGTGAAAAATACGAAGGACGTAATTAAGACAAAACTAAAAGCTGAAACCCTGAAAGAATTCTGGTTAACCTCATCCCCAGTGGTACAAATTACAAATGAAAGATAAACGAGATTCATTACAAAGAAATGTGTTTCTATGTTTTCTCCTTTCAGTGTTTGTCCCAGTATGTCTGCCTTGTTTTATAAAGCATTAGAGTCATTTAACAAGAAACATTCGATGTTTATCAGTCAGGCTAACAAACTGTTTACATTATGGAGGAAAAGGACAGAAAGCTGAGTAATTTTTACAGCATAAGCCAATGGAAACGGGTCTGGTCAGAGTTCTCCACTATGCACATTCATGTGCAAGCAGATCTCATGGTGTTGTAATTTTTTGGGTTGAATTGAAACCTTTTATTTGCTTCCATCTTTGGTTTTCTCCAGTGGTTTTCCCTAGACTCACATCAATATACATCTTTTGAATCCCAAGATCTATGAGCCATATGTATCCATTCTTAGTAATGTTGAAAGTCTTGCACAAACATTTCTGGCCAGAAACATCGATCACGTCAGATCAGGCTGTGGTGGGGGCAGTTTATTTTCCTGTTAAATGATGATCTTTAGATTACTGGCTATTACTGTGCTTGTATGTTCAGTGTCATTTCACTAATACTGTTTGTATAAATACTCAAACAGACTGTTGTGAGGCTGAGCAAGCTTTACAGCATGCTGGCAAAAATCTCATTTAACCCAAAATTAAATGTAGCCCAATGCATCATATTTTGTCAAAATGTCACGTTATTGTTGTTTACAAACTGATTTCAATTTCAAATTGTTACAGCAATATATTGCAGCTAGGTAGACAGCAAACCTTGGAAATTCATGTTATGAATTAACTCTAATCTGACTTCGATTTTGCCCAGTCTGACTGTTACAAAGACTTTGAACTATAATTTCTTATTTGTTTATTGCATTTTTGAACAATGTCCTTTGTGCAACCTGTCAAAATCCATATACGCTACCAGTGAAAAGTTTAGACACAGCTACTCATAGAAGGTTTCCTTATGTTTAGCTTAATGCTTTATTTTAATATAAAAGTGAAGGCATCAAACTATAAAATAGCACTCATGGAATTATACAGTCCACCTTAAACAACTCCAAAATAGAACTTTATAGGAGGATGAAACACTTTTTCTGCGCAGCAGCATATACAGTATATTAGAGGTAGAGAATAAATCTAAAATTGTGATACATAGTATATGTGGTATATCAGGATATGTATTGTTTCAGATATCTCATCAGTTGGAACTGTTAAGTGTAAGCCTGTAGAGTTTTTAAGATCACCAAACATCCATTTAGTTGAGTATGAATTGAATTTATGGCTCCAGAAGGACTTACAGTACTTACATTCTTATTAACTTGTGTTTCTAATGTCCTATAATAGTGACAATGCCCTAACAGAGCAATGTTTCAAGTTCTGCCCTATAACTAGTTTTTGTTCACCAAATTACCACAACAATAGTCATAATTTTCACTTGCATCTCAGTGCAGTCTCCTGTGGTGCCTAATGGTGCCACACATTCGTTTTTCCACATTAAGCAGGTCTACCAAAAATGCAAACATTCAAAGCATGTAAGACATTCAAGTAATATACAATACCAGTCAAAAGTCTAGACACACCCAACTAAATGGATGTTGTTGGTAATCTTAAAGTCTCTACAGGGTTACACTTAGCAGTTCCAACTGATGAGAATTCTGAGACAATACACATCCTGATATACCACTAATAGTCCTGATGTATCACAATATTAGATTTTGGCCATATCGCCCACCTCTCTCTCTCTCTCTCTCTCTCTCTCTCATATACTGTATATATAGTAGAAGAAAAAACTTGTATCTCTTTTCTTTAGCACAGTTTAAAAGCTCTAGTTACTCTTTCAATTTAGTGAATATTCATGATGGACAGACCAACCTCCACTGCAATACACAGCCCCTTTTCTCTGTTTTTTTAAGGTGGACTGCATAATTCCATGAGTGCTATTTTATAGTTTGATGTCTTCACTTTTATTCTGAAGTAAATCGTTAAGCTACAAATAAGGAACCTAGTCATGCCTAAACTTTTGACTGGTACTCTATTGTAGTGACTCGCTGCTTGCCATGGACGTGCGGGAGACATGGCTGGGTGTAGAACCCAAAGGTGGTGCTGGACTTGCAGTAAATAAGATGTTGCTGATTAGTTTGCGATGTGTACATGTGTTATATGTGCTGTGGCGTAGTTTGTGGGGGTTTACTGTCTACCATCAAGGACAGTTGTATGGTTAGATGTGACCTGCTTACTTCCTGGCCATTTCAGTCAGTTCTGGTGGCGGATTCTCCACTGATGCCATGCTCAGTAAAACAGCTTTTCCTTAAAGCAGTCCATGTCTTTCCAAGATGTCGCAATATTCTTGACTTATCTTGCAGTATGACAGAAATGAAACATTCAGAAAGTCATTCGATTCTTTTAGTCTGTTTAGGCTGCAGTCTTTGAGCCTAGTTGCCAAGTGGATGAGTTGTCAGCCCCTCAGTTTAAACAAAACAAGGCTCATACTTCATCTATCAATTCATGGCACATTTGGTTTTAGTGAGCTGGTGTATTGATACAGTGTTTTGTAACATGTTATGATTACATTTCAGCACAATGAGGCTCAGAAGCACAACCCAAGATAAGTAGTCTAAGGAATCTGTGTTGACTGCTGAAGTCTTGAGGAGCCCCCAAGTTGGATTTTCAATAGCATGGTAGACAGGCAGAGTGGTGCAGCCATATGTCTGCCTCCAGAGGAGGGCTCTTGTTATAAATGTGTCTCGAGGAGGCCCAGGCAGACAGGGTGATTGTGGGTAGACACACTTTCAGTCAACACCCCCTCCGCTCTCGCTCGATGGAAGGCAGAGATAGAGGGAAAGACGGAGAGGTGGGGGGGTTAGTAGAGGGGTGTAGCTATGGATAACGTTTCAGGGCTTTAGTGATTTACGGCCGTTCTCCAGCTCCACTATAAACGCCTTCACAATGCAGGTGATTGTTTGGCGGGGGGATATGATTGAGCCCACTCACTGCCTTATTAGACACAGGACGCTAGGAAGACACCAGGCCATCTATCTGAGCCATATTACATGTCACAGTAGTACAGGATGAGCCCATGCAGATGACCCAAAAGCATCTCCTCTTCTAGCATGCTCCAGTGGTCCCTGGAACCCCACACTGATTGGAGTGCCGGGCCACAATGGAAAGCCACTGCCTGAGACGCCACGTGTGGCTGATTGTGAGTGGAAGCGTCTATAAATATCCATGTCTCACCTTTTTCTCGAAGGAGCAGATGAGGTGACTCATAGAGACAATGTGCAGGAGCTTTAGGTAGTGGCTGTGCAGTCTCTCAAGGCACACAGTAGGACAGCAGCTTCATTAGAGGAGCCTCACTTCAACTTTTTACAGCGGTTTGAAATATGCCGCTCCACTCGGCTGCTGTGGCAACATAATCAACAACAGTTGTATTTCGGTTAAGGGAGGGCAAAGTGGCAAATTATACAATGGTTAGCTCCGGCAACACGGGCTGATTGAATGTTGTAACTGCATCAGTTCACCGAGCATCAGTTGCTAAGTACCAAATGTCGCAGGTACTAAGGTTCTAGCGTAGCACCTACAGAAACAGAAAATAGATACAGTAGATACATTCTAGAATGTTTGACTAGTGGCTCGTTTGGTAAGGAGATATGACAGCAATCATATGGCAAATTCCAAACCTGGTTGATGCCCCAAAGCAAAGTTTACAGACATCAGTTGTAATGCCAGACCACCTAAATCTAAATGAAATTAGCCAGAAATGACCAGAATGCAATATGGCAACAGGTTAGGGTATGAAACGCTTTACATACTGCCTGGAACAAAAACCCTACTGTTTAATGCAGAAAACTCTGTCACATAAGTTGTTTTTGTGCACCAAGTTTCTGGCACACATATGGCTAATTTTCTCTTCTGCCTTAACGTGATTTCCTGTGTTGTGTTAGCATCAAGCTAACAGTGAGACCTTTTCGTTTTACCTGTGACTGAAACATACCTAATATCATGTAATACCGTCACAAGCACAAATACAGCTGTGATTAATTTGGGCATGGACTGGATGAGTTTCTGGATGTAGGCCACATCAATGTTCAGCCACGCTTTCATTAAGGAATTACGCTGTTGGGCCAGATTTGGTGGATGCCTTCCCTGACACAATTCTGAGGAGAGTTTCCTGTAGACTGGGATTTTAGCCAAGGCTGGTAGACCCATATGACCGTACGCTTCCATACACCTGCAGATTCAGCTGCTTCCTTCACACTACGGTCTTTGGCACACCTAAACACAAACACTCCTTTTAGCCAATCATTAACATCTGCTTTGGAGCCATTTACCACACATGGAACTAGAAATTCACTGCACTGTATCACCTCTTCTCAATCTATGAATCCCGTCACTCACACCCCGCAGGTATTTATTGCCCCATCATCCTTGTGCAGCGCCATCTGCAGGAGCCTGAAGTTACTACCACCTTAAACACACAAGGTGGCTCATTTTTTGTCCAGTGAGCTTATAAACCAGATATGCAGCCCTATAATCTATGACGAAACTACTATGTCAAGTGTGTGGACTGAAGTGCTCAGAGCTTAAGAGGTTAATTTATTTTAAGTAGACAACATTTAGGGTGTACAATTATGCAGAGACTGCATTTTTCCTCTACGAGGTGGGACGTAACAAGGGGCTTTCAGAGTCTTTGCGAGTATGTGTACGTGCTGGTGTGTGTCCTCTTCTCTCTCTTACACCTTGAGCCTGAAACAGTGTGTTCTTTGTCTTAAATCCTGCCCAGTGGTACACACACACATTGGAGGTTACTGGCGGAAACAAAAACAAGAGGACCACCGTGCCCATTCATTCCTCCATGATACTCCCCCAGCATTTTAATGCACAGCCCCTTTTCTCTAATGGACTTTGCAGGCGTCTCCAGCTCGGCCCACAATGGGATCAGGGGTCCACTGTGCATGTCAGTCACACATGAATGAGCCCTGTAAGCCTAGCCCCCTTCAGCCCGCCTTTATGCTATAGAGCGAATATTGAGACAAATGGAGGGAGAGGAACAGATATGGCAGTCTTCCGATGGCGTGGGCAAAACCAGCAGGATGGGAGACCATTATGCTTCTCTGCATCTAATACGTTTAAAGTTTTGAGAAGTTCTACAATACTGCCGTGGGGCGACCGGCATCTCTGAGGACAACCAGAGTCTTCCAAAACTTCCCAGAAGAAGTTCTGATTTTAATGGAGCATACATAAGCTAATACAATATTCAGTGCTTACTAACATCCTACAAGGGCTCTTGAAGGGTTCTTTAGTAAAGGCAGTGGTTACATATACATAACAATGGCAACTCAGACAACCATTTGAATGCATAAACGGTTCTTTGTGGGGTTAAATGGTTCGTTAAATGGTTCTTCAATGTAAAATTTAAAAGACCATTATTATATATAAACATGTGAGCTCTAATCACAGTATAAGATGGAACAATTTAATCCAGGGTGATGTGCCGAGGTACAGTGTTGGAAAACGTGTACATCAGAGGCAGATTTTGGTTCATTGAAGCACATACAATGCAAATGTACCCTCAAGCATACAACAGGGGTCTTAAGGTCCAACACAAGTGGGAGAAAAGTGGATACATGCAGCTTTTCCAAACTTCTTTAAATAGAAAAATAAAATATTACAGCAATCAAAAGTGTGATGTCAAGATGGGGTATCAAGATGCAGTCAAAGGTTTAGTCCTTTTTTCTGTGAGGTAAGAATGATGACGAATGCTCTTACTTTTTGGTTTGAACTGGCAAAAATCCCATCTGACTGGCTTTCTTGGAACTAGAGAGGCACGTTTTAGTCACCAGCATCAAAAACTATGACGATAATAACATTTCATACACTGTTGCATTGTAAGTTGTACCCAGAAGAAAGTGTGGGATTGCAATGCCATTGGGAAGGAAGATAAAGGTTACTAGGAACAATAAATGATGATAAATTTAGACTGATATGAGTAATATTTATTGAGCTACACATACAGAAGTAGTGTCTCTCAGTATGGCGTCAGACCGCCATGTTTGCTAACCCAACATGCCGGACGTCTCAACGTGGAGTTGTAGAGCTTCCTAATGGTGTCCTGTGATAATTCATCCCATGCAGTATTCTAACACAGTTCCTGCAGATTGTGCGGTAGGAGTGGAAGTGGAGTGACACCAGGCCTTCTGGACGTGTGATGTGTGACAACAAACCATTCATCTTGGTGCTGACCACGGTGCCTCCACACACAGATTTGTTGGGTGTCTCCACCAAAACAAAAGCAGGGCTCGTCACTAAAGATGACCTGCTGCCATTTTGAGTCACTCCATGACAGTCTGGCACAACACCATTGCAGTCTGACGTGGTGTTAGGGGCAGTCGTTGTAATGGTCTGCAAGCGTGTAGTCCTGCGTCATGCAGCCTTCGTCTGCCAAAGGTGCTGGCACTAACAGGACGACTCATGGAGGGCATCACTGCTCGCTGAATGTCCACAATTGTGGCTGTTGGGTCAATCAGATACAGCAATAAGGCCCGTCCTTGCTTACATCACATGCACGGCTGAGCGTAAAACTTGATTCATTTGCCTGTCTCACGGTGTCAAACCAAGTTTCATTATGGTCAGTTAATTCCTTCTGGGTGTAGCTATATGTGCAACTATTCTTTTTGACGATGAGTGTAATTAATTATATTAGTTATAATTAGTTAACATAATTAGTTACAATTAAAGCTCATTTAAACCACCACATCATTCCATGCACTGCCAGTTGCTAAGGAACAACGGTAGTGGCTTTACTGTCTCTGCAGGAACTTACATATTTTGAATGACATGCTTGACTCCTGTGATGGATGTTATTCTTACTTTGTATACTTTGTATAAAAGCCATAGAACACGCAAAGTAGTGTGTTATCGTCACAGCCGTGATGGTCTGTGCAAGCAAATTACAGCCGTGATGCTAAAGTATGCCACACAATATCAGTGCTCTGTTGCTTAAACATATCCCAGCAGAACTCATCCAGGCATGTACTGACTGACAGATCTGATTGCTGAAGGTTGAAGGTAGAATAATTGAGAGGGAAAGCGGCAAAGAGACCAGGCCGAGCAGACTGCTGATGACTGCTAAGGCAAGAGCACTGCACCATGGTTCGTGCTGCATTTACATCAGCCATGCTCAATTGATCTTAAATCCTTTCCTTTCAGACTAAGCTTTCTTTTCCCCAGCTTTCTAAGCATCATTCACAAGCTCTTAGTCTGCACTTTAGTGCCCGTCAGAGACACCCTTCTCGCTCTTTAGCTCGTTGTCTCATGGCAAAGGTACAGTTTACGGATGTTGGATGCTTTTGTTGGGCGCAGGAGTGGTGGATTTTGGCGTCATTTTGTGCACCGCCTGTAAAACATGAGCAAGACCATAGTGCCCATTCAGCAGAAATGCCGAGCTCTGGTTTTATGGGTTTTTGTGTTAGTCATACAAGCTGGGATAAATATATCTGCTGAGTGTTATTTGAGGACATTCACTTGACGTCTGATGTTGAAATTTGCATGTACTGATTCAAATATGTGGTGTAGTTGCACATTCATGGACAAAAGTTGCAACACTACACCCCTAAATAGGGGGTTCTTGAAAGCCCCACAGAACCTCAATCTGGTTTCCCTTTCTAATTAAGTTAATCTTGTTCCTCTGGACCCACAATATACATGTACAAAGTATGTCTTAAGAATATCCTCTCCAAGCCAAATAAATGTCTGCCGTGTTTTTACCAGTATTTCTTCCGTTTCAATGTACAGTGGGTGGTCATAATAGTGGGCAAGGCCTCTGTAAGCACTCCATGCTCCATGAGTTTAAGCAACTTAGCGAGCTTAGGATATCTTAGATAGCATCTTAATTAAGTCTATCATCCATCTATCAGTTCATCTATCTATCAGTCTAATTGCTACATGACTACTGAACTCTAACCATTCCAGAACGCAGACATTTCTTCAGCCATTCCATGGTTGACTGGAGTCTTTGGGGCTGTTGTCTTTCTGGAAGACCTGCCTTCTGTTGAGCTTCAACTCACAGTTATGTGTTTTGTATACTTGGTAGTGATAGAGCACTGAATTCCCAGCCCCATCAATTATGGCAAGTTGGCCTCATCCTATGGTATCAAAAGAGCCCTCAACCATGATGCTGCCACCGCCATGTTTCCCAGTTGGAATGTGTTCTTAGGCTGTAATGCATTGTTTGGTTTTCTGGTTATATTTTTCTCTCATTTGTTCATATAACATTGTTTCAATAGACAGTTGCAGCTCATCCAGGCTGTCATTAGCAAACAGTAAACCTCTAACACTGTCCTTTCTGGAGAGTAGTGGCTTCATCTTTGTTGTCCTCTCATACACACTGTTCTTGTTCTGCCTGGTGCTGGGTTCATGAAGGATCTACAAACTTATCATCCTGATTCTCCCCACATATGGGTAACTCAAATGTCAAAACTAATAGCATGTAATACTTCCACAAGCACGAATAACAGCTGTGATTGGATTTGGCATTTACTGGTTTCTGGATGTCACACCAATGTTCAGCCACTCTTGCATCAAAGAATTATGCAGTTGGGCCAGATTTGGTGGATGTCTTCCCTGGCACAATTCTGAGGAGAGTTTCCTGTAGACTGGGATTTAAGCCACTGCTGGTAGACCCATATGACCATACGCTTCCATACACCTGCAAATTCAGCTAATTTCTTCACACTATGGTCTTTGGTACGTCCGAAGGCAATCACTCCTTTTAGCCAATCATTAATTTCTGCTTTGGACCCATTTTTCACACATGGAACGAGTGGACACTGTACCACCTCTTCTCAATCTATGAATCCCATCACTCACACCCTGCAGGTATTTATAGCCCCATCATCCTTGTGCAATATATGAGTACATGGCAACTCACAGAACAATCTGAATGCCTGATTGGTTCTTTGCCTGGTTAAAGTCAGCTGAGCTATACATTTGATGTCCCTTTTACATGGGATGGAGGCGAGAAATCCCTCAAGTCTAATTTCTCTGTTACAGCTGTGGAGGACTGTGAGAATGTGGTAGGCCTATAATGGAGTGACAGGGAAAGGCCTTGGGCTGAAATCCAGTTGGACCATGCGTTATGGTTTCGGGCCACCACTGTGGAGTTTCCTTCATCATTTACCAAACCTTAGCTTTTGAAGCTAAACACTCAATTATAGAGGATCTTTACGAGCTTGGCACTTCGAAAGGTAAAGGCTGTGTCCTGTGCTAGCTTGTTGCCATGAAACAGTACTTTCTGCAGAGTCTCTGTAGGATTGTGAGCAACTGAGAGATCCATCAGCATCAGCATTCAGATATATTTTCAGCTTCATTGTTATGACTAGTACATTGGATAATGGACCTATAATAGCCCTGTCTCTTGACAGTGCTAAGCTTTGCTTGGGTGCATTGCGGTTGCATACCTTTGTGAGTTTTCTACTACACAGTGGTTTGCCTTGGCTAGATTGCATCTCAAATTACAATAGTAAATTTGGGGTCTGGCAGTTTTGCATTCACACTTCTGGTTTAAACATATACAGCAGTTCGTCAAAGTTTTGAAACTCTGTAGATTTTTTTTTTTTTTTTTTGGAATTTCTACTTGAATGTGGTCTGATGACATCTTCATGTGATGACAGTATATAAAACAACCCAATATATCCCAAAAAAAACCCAAACATTTATTCATTTATTAAACAAAATACTCCAACAATACATGTCGTTATTGTCTGTGCTTTCAGTAATTGGTGTAACCAGTTCCCTGTAATTATAGACCAGTCTTATACATTGGTTTGGAGGAATTTTGGCCCATTCCTCCGTTCAGAACTACTTCAAGTCAGTGATGCTGGTGGACTTTGTTGTTTCATGTCCTGCTACACAATCACTGGACTTTGGCCATTCGAGAATACAGAAATTTATACGGCTTCAGTCATTCTTTGGTAGACTGGAGTCTTTGGGGCTGTTGTTTTTCTGCAAGACCTATCTTCTATTAAACTTCAGCTCACACTTATGTTGGTCATTGTCCACTTGGTCATTGTCCAGTAGACTTTGGTGAAACAGTACTGAATTTTCAGCTCACCCCATGATAACAAAACAGCCTCAAACCATGAGACTGCCACTGTCATGTTTCACAGTTGGGGTGCGTTCTTAGGCTGTAATGCAGTATTCTTTATGGATAGTAGTAGCTACTTTTTTGCTATCCTCTCATACAATCTGTTTTTGTTCTGTCTGGTGCTGGATACATGAACAATATTGCCCAGTGCAAGATACACCTGCAGAGCTTCAGACATCACCTTGGAATCCTGGAATATTATATACCTTGCTCTTGGATGGCTACTCTTGGAAAGAGTTCCAATGGTGTTGAATTTTCTCCATCTGGATTGAAGTGAAGTCCAAATTCCTCTTCCAGCCTCCTACAGTGTCAACATCTGTTTGACCTCTTTTGACCAAGGCATGGTTCACACTAACGAAGAGTGGGGTAAAGACAAACCTTTGATAGTAAAGTAACAGGTGTCTGGGGTTTTAACATCTGATTGTCATCCAACTGATTGAACCTCTTTTCATGTCAAATTTATATACAAATTCACATAATTCCTAAAGGGTTTACAAACTTACCAGAACCTCTGTATACACACCTTATCAAATAGATTTCACACACATTTTACTGCTGAAACAAAGTGTTACAACATGGAAGCTTCAAATTCTATCAGTTTTATTACATCAGCAGTTTTATACATCATTACTGTCATTACAAATCCTGCAACTCATTTTTACGCAGTTTCATATCCTGTCCCACATGCCCTTTACATTATTTGCATGTTTTGTGACAAATGGATTGACAGAAATGGTCTGAAATTGCTTGGAATAAAATCCCATTACAATAACATACATCAACATCAGGGACGTTTTCTCCGGTCTCCTCTAAAGTTACCATTTTAGAGATATGAGCCTTCCTTATGAAGTGACAATATATAAATGAATGCTTGAGATATGAAGCCTAAGACTCCTCCGAACTGCGGGGTGTCGTCCTCAAACAGAAAGGGTCTGCTGTCTGAACCGATGGCCTTCAATGAGCCCGAGCCAAAAAGTAATAAAGCGTTGCCATGGTAACCATGGTAGGTGATATATCGCTCTGTAATTGCATTAGTTACACTGTATTTTCTGGGATTGAATAACTTGAGTGTTGTTTTTCCGCAATAAATTTTCATTTACCTTTGCCTTAGAGAGGGAGAAATGATATATCATTCTATTGCCTGGATGAAATTGAATTTGAATTGAATTACTCAGCATACCTGCAAAGGTATACAGTCAGAAAAGTGCTGCAGGATGGGAAACATTTGCTGAATTTATATGCTATGACACTGTGATATTAAACAGATGCACACTCTCCTTAATGCAAGCTATAAGCACACAGGTATGGTCTCATAAATGTTTATGCACAGCAGTCTAGTCCTGAATTGTGTTTTAGATTATTGTCCCTGACAAACTGGAAGCTGGCAAAGTTGATGATTGAAACAACATGCCAATGAAATGCTGCAGTGCAGGACGTATACATCTGCTCTCACAGCTTTGCTGTGTGCCTCGGGACCAACATTATGAGATTATGACAGCTTCTGAAAAGGTTCTATAAACTATTTTAATGTTTAAACTGTTGCAGACTCTTTTCTTTATCGGCAGTGTGGTTGCTTTGTTACTTTGAAATGCCCCTTAACGTTTGGCATCGTGAACTCCTCTGGTCTGCAGGAGATGGCTGTATATTACCCTGCTAGGGGACTGCTTTGACTGCTATTAGTGTTGAATTCCTCAGACAAGGCTGTAACCTTTCTCTGGGCAAAGCTAAGCGGTCAGTGTGTGTTGGGGGATCATTGGCCATGATGATTAACGATGCCGGGGCTTTGAGAAATTGGACCTAAAGATACAGATCTCCTTTGTTCACAAAGTTAGATGACACTACAGGAATGCATGACTCTGGAATACATAACTCTTCATGAAGTGCCTGACCTAAACTTACGATAGGTCAGAAACGGAGACCCTATTGCTCCTTTGTAACTCTGCAAGCACAAAAGTATACTTGAATAAGATGTTAAAAATAAGTTTGGTGGGACAGAGTGCACATCATGGTAGAGAAAAAAAATCTAATGTAATTTCAGAAGTCCCTTGCACTGTATCTTTTGGGCATGAAATTTTTGATACAGATAGCAAATTTTTGTTTCTAACGCTATCATTTCTGGCAAAAAAGTGTATCCTGATCCGTTGGACCAGTCCCTCTCCACCGTCTGTTGAACTGTGGCTCTTTCAATTTCTTCTTCCCTTGGAAGAATTGACCTACGATCTATGTCAAAATATGAGCCCTCCTAAAACCAATTTTTATTTTGTCATTGTTAAATACTGTCCTATTTTAAAAAATGGTAGGCATGTTGTGTAAGTTAAATGTTAGAAATAGTAAGTAAATTAATTAATTAATTAACTGATTAAATAATTTGAAGTAGTGTAGCAAACTCAACATTTAAATATACACATTTTCCATCTATGTAAAAAAAAATAAATAAATAAAAAATAAAATAAAGATTCAAGCCATTGTCCAGATTTCTATTTTACATTATATAGAGGTTTTAGGACAACATTTGCTCACATCCAGACAACGACTCTTTCAGGGAAGGCCTGGCATATTTCAGCAAGACAGTGCTAAACCACAAGCTGCATCCGTCACAACAGCATGGCTTAACAGAAGAAGAGACCGGGTGCTGAACTGGCCTGCCTGTAGTCCAGACCTTTCTAATAAAACATTTGGTGCATCATGAAACAAAAAATTCAACATAGAAGACCCAGGACTGTTGATGTCATGATCGGGTGAAACAAGACGTTTGCAGGAGAGGCTTTTTAAGGATTTATTAAAATAAAACACAATCCAGGGGCATAGTTGAACGGGCACAAGGTCGGGAAAACGGTAAACATACACAACAAAGGGTAATCCAAAATCGAAGTCAGAAAGCCAGAGAACCAAAATAACAATGAGAAGAGATAAAAGCTCAGTAAGTACTGATATACAGAAACGTTACTTCGCGAAGATGAAGTCCGACTGAACAGCTTATAAAGGAAGTACCACAGGTGAGACTAATCAGTAGTCGGATGAGGTCGATCTGGGATTGGCTGCTGGCTGTGAGCGAGGAGTCACATGATCCCCAGGGGAGTTCTGGGAATTGGAGTTTGCGGGTGATATCGCCCCTGAGGAGCTTGACGGGCGCGTGACAGTTGAAAATCTAGAATTCTACATCAGACAGGAATGGGACAACATTCCTCTCCCAAAACTCCAGCAACTGGTCTCCTCACTTCCCAGACATTAGCAGGCTGTTGTTTAAAGAAGAGGGGATGCATGGCCCTGTCCCAACTTTTTTGAGATGTGTTTCTGCCATCAAGTTCTAAACGAGCTAGTCATTTTCATATTTTCATGAAATGGTAAAATGTCTCACTTTCATCGTTTGATATGTATTTTATGTTCTATTGTGAATAAATTATGGGTCTATGGGTCAACTTTTTGAGAATTGGGATTGTACTTTGAGAACTAGGAAATACACTTTCCCAGTTGGTTTTGTGCTGTCATGTTAAAGTGTTTTAGCCCAGACTGGAGCAAAATACAGGGCAACTCATCTAAACATAGATTGTTTGCATTAATCACTATTAAAGCTATTTTAAAAGCTAGCCCAGCAGCCGTGACCAGCTAACAGTAGCTCCATACATGTCAAGTTTCTACAGCTGAATGATTTGAACCCCTAAGGGCCTGTACATAAACTCACACTTTATTTCCCTGCCCTCATAATACATAACTAATAGTAGTTACTGAATAATTTATCGTGCTTCCTGAATATTAGGTCTTAAAATGAATAATTGAATAATGCACTTGGGGATCACAGGGTTAAATGAGTAAGCTTTATGAAATTCAAGCTTTTTCACACATCATATCTGGAAATGGAACACTCTGCTAATGAGATTTACATCAGTGTTGCTAAGCAGGCCAGACGTAGGGCGGCTGCAGCGTCGCTGCTTGGTGAACGCTTTCAGAAGGTCCAATGGAAAAGGAAGCAGAATGATTCAGCACGTCTGGTTTTGGCAGCAGGGCGGATCTGAATGCTGGTTAAAGAGCCATGTGAGATGGGTAAAAGTCATTACTGCCAGAACAGGAACTGTGGCTCGGTGAGAGCTGCTTCTGCAGAGCTAGAACATTCTTTGGACATGTGCTCAGGGTTTTACCTGAACTGCAGTAGCACATGGAGACCAGAGGACTTAGATTTTCTCCATTAGTAAAGTTCTCTAAACAGTGTGTCTTTCTGACTGGACTGAGCCAGTAAAATGGCCAGGACTCACCAGAAGGGCCAAGCTTCCATTCCTCGCTTCTACAGGTTCAGAGGGTTTACCCTGCTTTCCATGTAATTAGTGATCGCACAAGGCAATTATTCTATTTATTCCTCTGTATAATATTCTTCCCAGAGTTTTAGAGATATTGACACCATTCCAACTCGTGATCTTAGATCTACAAATGCTGCTTCTGCAAATACTGTCTGTAAAGTACAGGGAAGATGGAGAGACTCTTTCAGTTACTCTGCTTCTAAACTGTGGAACTCAATTCCAGCTTCTATTAGACAGTCGAGCTCAGTGCTTACATTCAATACACATTTAAAATCGTACCTCTTTAACTCAGTGTTTAGTTAAAACTACATTAACATTGTATTTATATGTATGTATGTGTATCTGTGTGTGTGTGTGTGTGTGTGTGTGTGTGTGTGTGTATATATATATATATATATTTTTTTTTTTTTTGTTATTATTATTGGCATTCCTCCCCATTACTGGTGTCAGCTGTCTGTAAAGCACTTTGAGCTGGCAATGGAATGAAAGGTCCTCTAAAAATAAACATTATTATTATTATTATTAAGCCCTGAATGTTCAGTCTTCTCAGGAACGATGTGTTTGTATACAGCTTTTTGATCTATGCACTATTTTCAGAATCTTCTGAAAATGACAAATAATATTCACTCCATGTTCTTCAGGACATGCACTTTTCTAGTTACTACCTTATTGTGTAATAAGCTTCAGGGTGAAGGGGGGCATTAAACTCAGAGCCCAAATACAGGCAACAAATCAGTCATTCACAGTAGCCCTGTAATTTGATTGTTATACAAAAGAAATGAATAACCAAGAATAACTGAGCCCTGATAGTGATCTAAGAAAATAATCTCAGACTGAATTTCACTGAAGGTAATTGTACGCCAACCGTGTTTGTTTGCCAGAGAAATTGTAGATAATGCTGGCTTTCCAAACATGCGTGCAAATGCATACATTTGCAAACCATAGTCAATTCAAAACATTCTTGTTTTTATGCAGTCCAGCCTTGTAATGTGAGGGCAAATGCACAATGCCCGGCACTGCTCTGCAAAATCTCTGCATACAAAGGTTTCAGCCAAGAAGGTGGGCTGATCTTCTTTTATGGAGCATCTGTAGGTTATGAAAATAGAGAGCAGACCTAGCTCTCCAGGAGGCTGCCAGGGCCTCTCAGGAATCTGAACTGGTAGTTTATTGTAAGGGATCGGTATCAGGGCTTCTACTACAGCCTGGAAAAGTGGGACGGCTGTATGGGGAAAAGCCAATGCAAGATGCATGGCAGAATCCAGCTGAAGGTTTATACGGACTTTGCAGAGCCCAGAACCCACACGAATGCAGGCTTAAGGACGTGTAAACCAACATTGCTGGAGAACACCTGGGTCCTCAGGGATTTCGCAGGGATTTCCGGAGCGTTACCGCCAGAAAGTGTCGAGGCAGTAATTGCAGTCGCAATTTCTCTGGAGAAAAACATGTAAGCACAAACAATGGCAGTGATTGGCACTCTGAGATGCCTGGAGCCATTGAAATTGTAGGGACACCGAAGAAAGAAAGCAAAGAGGACAATAAAACGTCCTGAGTGATGGAGAAAAGGACGAGCCAAGGGGACAATGGAGGTGGTGGACACCTGGTGCTGTTTAAGCACATCTTTACGCTCACTTCATTTGCAGCAAACAGCATTGGGTTTTTTGATGACGGGTCACAAAACACACTTCTACGTGGTTTGCATCTGTGCAGCACCACACCTGCAAGACATTACCTCGCTGCCTGTAAACCAGGAGGGTTCTGAGAAGAAAAATATATAAATAAATACATACATAAATGCACTGCTTTCAGTTTATTACAATGGTAATGCACTGTGATCACAAGAAAATGTCATGTTACAGTTTAGTGTAATTACTATCATTTTACTGTGGTATTATAATGTAATTACATATTTATATCAGGGAGTTATGCAGTGAATTACAATCTGTGCTACATTCTTTGATTCTAATGTCAAGAAATTACAGAAATATGTCAAGAAAATGCCAAAGATTAATGTTCCTTTCCTCAAAACAATACAAAACATAAAATTATTTTAAGCATGAGACAATTAATATTACTTTTACATTATTATATACCTTTGCTAACACCAGTGATTACTATGATGTCTAAGAGTAAAACTGAATGGCTAAGATGGATGAAGATGGCCATCACTCTTGACAATGAAGGTTCATATTTTGCTTAGCTTAGACATATGGTAGTAGGAAAAACCTTTCATGGAAGCCATAGAAGGTTCTTAAAATGTTAGAAAGGCACATAAACAGCTTACTTTACCTTTAGACTGATATGGGCAACATTTATTGAGCTACACATACAGAAATAGTGTCTCTCAGTATGGCATTGGGCCGCCATGTTTGCTAACGCAACATGCCAGGTGTCGTTGTAGAGGTTCCTAATGCTGTCCAGTAATAATCGATTCCATGCAGCTTGAATATTGAATATTCCTTGTCTTCATCAAGACAAAAGCGGGACTCGTCACTGAAGATAAGATGACTTGCTGCCATTCTGAGTCACTTCATGACAGTTTGGCATGACACCATTGTAGTCTTTGGCAATGTTGCCATGGTGTTAAGGGCAGTCATTGTAACCGTCTGCGTGCATGTAGTCCTATGTTGTGCAGCCATCTGCCAATGGTGCTGACTGAATGTCAGCAATCATGGCTGTTGGGTCAGTCAGGTGATGAGGCCCGTCCTTGCTTACGTCACATGTGCAACTGAGTGTGAAACTTGAATCATTTGCATGTCTCAAAATTTCAAACATATCCACCAAGTTTCATTCCTGTCTGTTGATTCCTTCTGGGTGCAACTATTTGTGCAACTATTGAAAAGATGTTGCACCAAAAGTGGTTCTTCAATGGCATTGCTCAAAAGAAGCCTCTTTGTCAGTGCTGAAAATGCCACTGTCCATTGAACATGTTGACCTTTTGCATCAACCTAATGATGCGTCCTCCTCATCCATCTGTCTATCCATAATGAACGTTTGAAGCGTCACTCATCTGCAGAGGTGGCTTTATTTGTCCATTGCTCTTAGAATCAGCCTTGCATTCGGTTCTGTGCTTCTGACCCCTTTGGCCATGGCTGCAGCTGCCTGTTCATAGTGGGTCGTTGTTTGTTCAAAGCTGGAGTCCCCAGTGATCCTATCTCTCCCTAAATCTGACCACTCACTGAGTTACTGCGACCCATGACCACTGTGTAACCACACAAAAACCCTGAAACTCAGCCATTACCCCACAATCCTAGCCTCAAGAGTTTCGTTTTGACTGTTGTTACTGGTGCCAAAGAAAGTGACAAGAAAGGGATATGGCTAGGAGGGATATTGCTAAATCCCAGCTAGGAAGAAAGGTCACATCCTAAAAGCCTTTCCTCTAGATCCTGCACTGCATGACCTCCTGTGACCATTGACCTTTGGCCCAGACCTGTAGGCTAGAAGAGAGTGTTTGGGGTATAATCTTATAGATGTTAGATGTTAACATTAGGCCTTAAAAGAGGTTCTTTGAAGGTATGCTGTAGAAGAGCAGCTTGGTTGCCTAAAGTGGTTCTCACACTGGAATATACATAGCAAAGATGTGGACAGGTCTGCAGGTCCTTGTAGTTTTAAAGAACCATCACATGATGTGAACATTCCATCCCAAATAAAAAAAGCTGTTTTTCTAGAATTGTCTAAGAACTATTTAGGAACATATACTTTTATTAATGTAACATATGCTGTAGTAATGTAGACAGTTTATACCATTCAAAAGAACTGACCAACCAGAATATGTTTGGTGTCTCACATCTGATTATTTAATTTTCTACCAGAGCTAAAATGCTAATGTTACTAATAAGCAATGGAAGCTTATATTCCACCAAATAGCATTGTGGTATATGCCTAAATCAGCACACATTTGCCTCAAATCCATATCAAGTTGTTATGTACTCTCAATTAGACTTGCCTATATTGTTTCTGACACTGTGTTTACATAGAATAACTAACAACACGAGAGATGGGCATAAATCAGAATCAGGTTTATTGGCCAAGTATGTTGATATACACAGAGTTTGGTTTTGGCAGTTCGTGTCTCTCTAGTACTGAACCAATATACACAATTAACTGACAGTCCACAATATACACAATAAATACAGACACTGTACAATATACAGTCTACACAGTAAACATAATATACACAATGACTCCACATATACACAATACATACATATAGTAGTGTTGAGGTAGAGGCAGTAGTGTTAAGGTAGTGCAACAGTATTAGTATACATGTATGGGGAAGAGACTGGTGTATAATCTGGGATGTGAGTGAAACCGGTGAACACTATGGAGGAACAGGACTAACTATGGTCCAGCAGATGATGTTACTGGTCGGCTGTTTATGAAGGCGATGGCCTGAGGAAAGAAGCTGTTCCTATGTCTGGTTGTCTCGGTGTACAGAGTCCTGTAGAGCCTGCCAGAGGGGTTGGAAAATGTTGTGTCCAGGGTGAGATAGATCTGGGATGATTTTCCCTGCCCATTTCCTGATTCTTGAACAGTACAAGTCCTGGAGGGTGGGATCAATAGCTTGCGTTATATTGTATACAACAAAATAGGCAACAAAATATAGCTAACAGATGACCTGATTTCTTCTGATTTCTTTCCATCTTTTACAGTTTCACAGAAAAGGAAAAGGACCCGAGGCAAAAGTTTGAGCTTTTTGCAGCCAACTATGATTCTTTCCATTCTTGTTTGACTGATTTTCATCCATTCTTTCTTGCAAAAGTCTTCTGTGAGATTCTTGCATGCACTCCTCTTTTGAGGTATATCCACAGATATTTCAAGATGTTTAGGTTGTTGTAAAAGCTACTCTCCTTTCAGGTTCAGCTTCTTGATGTTCCCTGTGCCACAAAAGTCCAAAGCAGGATCAATCCACGTCAATTATTAACAGTTGGAGAGGTGTCTCATTTCATGAATTTTTCTCTAAATGTACTTTTGCTCAAAGCATCCAAAAAGTTCACAACACTAGTTTCCAAAACACATCAGGCTTGTTTAGATGTTTCCTTGCCAATTTATGATTTCTTATGCCAATTTATGTCCAAAGATTTTTACTTTTTACTTTGTCTGGTTCCACTGGCTTTTTGCCCTCTCCTGTAGAAGTTGCCATTTTGGAGATACTTGTTCTTCTTTGGACAATGATGTTACAATATAGACTTTCTTCTACAAAGGTCATATTTGTGCAGGTGTTGCTGCACAGAGGAACAGTGCACCACCACTCCAGAGCTGGTCTTTCTAGCAGTCCTACAAGCAGGTCTCTCTGAAGGCTTTCTTGGTCTTCCAGACGTCAACCTCACTATTCCTGTTGTCACTTAACTACACTATGACCTGAGGAAACTTCTAAATGAAAACACTTTACCATCTTCTTATAGCTTTTTCTGCTTGATGGATATCAAATATTCTACTTTTCAGCAGCTAGGTGGTTGCCTAAAGTAGCCTATGACTGCTGATTGTTGGGCTTTGGAATTTGCATCATCTGGCGTTCCCTAATGATGACTGTATACAAGCTAATCAGGGTCTGAGACCTTGTTAAAAGTTCAGCTCAGATCTCTTGGGGTGCCCATATTTTGCATACTGCTCCTTTCCTGGTTTTCCCAAATTGCACAAAACCAAAACAAATCTCATTTTAAATGTTGAAAGGAATGGTTAATCTATAACTTTATGCCCATTTGAAGGCATTAAGCATGTACATGACCAGTGAAATGATTATTTGTACAGCCACCATAATTGGTTATGAGATTTGAAATTTTTGTGCCCTGTCACGTCATCCACCCAAAAACATGAAGTGTAATTAAACACTATGTAATTATACAAGTGCACATTAACCAGTCCACTCAGCACACGTTAACATAAGCATGTTGTTGTGCAAATTAGAGCTGGTAAGCGATATTTAGCCCTGGGTTTATGTTATGCTATGTGTTCCTACTTTGAGGAGATATGAATCATACAGTCATTCTGTGGGACTTGACACCTGCAGCTGATGGACAGTTATTCAGAGATTATCGTGCTGTCAGAGATAACAGTGCTGTCAGGGATAAATGATGGATGAATGTGTTGTGGGGAAGCGACCGGGGAAGTCGTTTGAAAGTCGTCAAGGTACAGAATGAGACCTTTGCTAAAACATAAATCGGCGCTGTCAGGCCCGAGCACAATTTTGTGTCCAGGATGTTTTTATGCTATTTGAAAACCCCAGCTGGCATCCGCGTTGTGGAACATTTCACAATGAAAGGACCAATGGAAATGACTCAAAATAACTTCTTGTTATGATTGGTTGCATTAAGAGTTCAGAATGTTTCTTTCCTTCTTGTCCCCATTGAACCAAATACTGATGCCATCTTTGACATTGATGTCAATATTGTGGCGGCTGCCATGGGGAGCGTTGCCCGTGGGAAGCGTGCACCCCCAGTATAAAACGGGACATTAATGTTCTTGTCTTGTGGTTTAGTTCTTGCTTTTTAAGTGTGTTTATGTGTTTATCTGTTGTGCAATCATGGTGGAACGAGTTTGTTGGTGACAGGAAGTGTAGAGCTTGAGGCAATCTTCCTGTTGTTTAGGCTGATTGACTTTTTCAGCTGTGTTGCGACCAGACTCTTTTTCTGATTGACCCAGCAATAGTTTGCACCCTAAACCCTTTTTAAATACCTCAGAGAGTTTAGAAATGGGTGTTCCAATCAAGCTGCTCCCAGTTTGTTCCAAGGCTTGGAGTTGCAGGCAATGGCAAACAAAAGTTTGAATGTATCTTAAATATGCAGCAAAATTTTGTGTTGGATTGAACAACAACCAAAGGCTGTGAGACCTCTGCTGGTGTTAAGGGTAATGGTGGAGTACAGGTTGGAGCTAATAGTAATAATTTCGAAAGCCATAATTGGACTGTGTGTCCTTGTGCTGTACATGCACTGCCAGCCTGGAAAAAGAATAATAAAATGCAGGCACTTATTTCCCACCTGGGTTCCCACTCCTCCTAGTATGTTCTTGTTCCTGAAGATTATCCACCTCTTCATACGTTCCATGACATTGCAACTGATGTTGGAGGAAATGTCTTGCCATGGATTTGCTGCCATCTGGCATTCTTTGCAGTGTGTTCATCCAACTCTCAACTGAATTTAAACATGGCAAGAAGGTGGAAATGCGGAGGAGGAAATGCAATGTTACCAAGTGGACCAATCGCAGTTGTTCTGGTCTGTGTTGCCCTCTGAGAAGGTGTGCATAAGGCTACAGCGTAGGGTAAGGTGTAGGATCTGCAGCTATATGGCATATACGCCATGCCTACATTCGACACAGAAGCATAAACTGACACTAAGACAGTGCTATTCAGCTCGTTGGCTCTCCTGTGAGAAGTACAGCACTCCTGTCCAGGTCCCAGACTTGAAGAGACACGACTAGGCTCTCGTTTACCTTACAGCTTCTTGTTTATGCTTGTTTGGCTTCCGCAGAAGTCACATGAACATTGTAGCCTGGCAGTACCGTAATGTACCGGCGCTGCCCCGGCCTCAGCGTTTCAGCTATGTCACATCACATACACACCAGGCTATAACATCAGTTGTTATATCATGCTATGGCATTTCACCCAAAAACTGCCATGGCAGCCCAGTGTCAGAAAAAACAATGTCACCTGGCATAGGTACCTACCTGATATCAAACCTTGTGCACTGAAAGCACGTTATTTGTGTTTTAATGATCAAGTAATAGTTACTTATTTACTTGTAGCTTAATCCAGGCAAGATGTTTGTCCCGTCTGGTTCAAAATTCGAGTGTACTCATTTTAGTGAATGGAACAAATTCAAAGAGACAAGCAATAAGAGAATACAGGGCAGAGTTACCCAGAATGCCTAGCAGGTTTGTTTAGTTCTGTTTATTAGCTCTTATTTTTTATTCAGATGCTGTTTTCAAACAAGCAACATATTCACACGTTGTATATGGGTTAACTGCAACTTTGGATGCACTTGTGTTGGGTGTCCTAACCAACAATGTGTTTAGTGACTGAGTGGTCAGTGTGGTTGTAACAAGACAACAGGTACTGTTGATTCTAACCTCTATTCTAACAGCGGTGTTGGAGTATGTAGCTCTGAGGACTTTTTATTGAAGAGGTTCTTTTACATCTCAGTTTGTGACCATTACTATTAACACTGTGGCGAAAACAAAAGATAAATTACTGATGTAGTTACCAAAACTTCAAAGCTCAAGTTTATGCAACAGTAGAGTTTGTGTGATATGTTTGTTAAACTTAAAAGATTGAGTGTATTTAACACTGTGTATAATGTCAGTGAACCTAAAAATATGAGTTATTAGAACATTGAATTGTCTCAACCGATTTGTATAAACTTAACTTATTAGGGTTCACAGGATGGAATAAGTCTTTATAGATATAGACATAGCCTTATGAACATTCATGTTGACAACTTAATGTAGGTGTCATGTAGCCTTATGAACATTTATGCCAGGTGTCATAACAAGTTTATGTAGGTGTCATGTAGCATCATGAACATTTATGTCAGGTGTCATGACAAGTTTATGTAGATGTCATGTATCATTATGAACATTCATGCCAGGTGTCATGACAAGTTCATGTAGGTGTCATGTAGCATTATGAACATTCATGCCAGGTGTCATGACAAGTTAATATAGGTGTTATGTAGCCTTATGGACATTCATGCTAGGTGTTATGACAAGTTTATGTAGGTATCAGGCAGCCTTACGAACAATGCCCTATAGCAAAGTGTTGCCACCTTTTTCCTAGATTTGTACATCCAAGCAATGAAACATTTAAAAACTTTTATCCTTATAGTAGTAGGATGCTTATAAATGCAACCATGTTATGTTCTTGCATCACAGCTGGAGGAACCTAAAATGGTCTATGTGTTGTATAGATCCTGCACAAGCAGCATTTAGGAACGTTTATGTTTAAAACAGTCTCACAGTAGAGTCTGAAAGTGCTTATGTTTATCGCGAAAAGGGTGAGAAACAAAGGGCCGATGTTCTTCTCCATCCATCACTGCACAGGTTAGTCTGTCCATCTGCTCACCCGTGCAGACATTTGGATCGGATTAATGGATGGGCCAATACTCTTTATTCAACTTTCATTGCTTTAGACTCAGCGACCCCAGCCTGGTTCAAGACAAGACAGCACTGAAATAGCTCTTTCAATCATCTTGATGTGATAACAGTGTCAAGATACAGTGTTGCGAAGGTGAAGAGGACTTCTTTATCTCCTATGTGCGCCGTTATTGTCCGGCGTGCGCATGTGGATGGGTGTTTTTGAGTATATGTATAAAGTAGTTTGAAACTTATGCTGACTTCCTGCGGTAGACCATTATGCCTGGGATAGGATGTGATGGAATAAGATGGTAAGCATTTATACTGCACAGTCTGTGTTTTGGAGTAGTCATTTATCTTCATATTTCCCTCCATTTCCACAGATGAGTACACCGCTGATGAATTTCATGCCATTAAACAGCTAACACTGCAGAGATACATAGCAATGTGTATACCGTACAAGAGGGAGTGTGTTTAGGTGTGTGTGTGTACGTTAAAGTTTAATGAGTACTGGTTTTTTTTTTTAGGATTTTGCAATGGTGCACAGAAGCACACACAAAACTTTAGTTATTTATTTATTTCACCTCAGTCAGAATAACACAGTTTTAGCTGTTTTTATGAGGTTACACAAGCCATGTTTTAAAGAATGCATTTTTTTTAAAATATAGAAATATATGTCACTGAACCTTCACAAGCACGAATAATAGCTACAGATACATTGGGTATGGACTGGACAAGTTTCTGGATGTAGGCCACATCAATGTTCAGACACTCTTGCATCAAAGAATTGAGCAGTTGGACCAGATTTGGTGGATGCCTTCCCTGGCACAATTCTGAGGAGAATTTCCTGTAGACTGGGATTTTAGCTACTGCTGGTAGATCAGTATGACCATACGCTTCCATACAACATACACATACAACTCAGCTACTTCCTTCCCACTATGGCATTTATTTTTTGTCTGGTGAGCTTAATTTTGGATCTGACTCTGGATGTAATCTAACGGTATCTTTTTTCAATGAATCTTTTTTCAATTAATATCCAACTTTTCAATGAATAGAGTTTTTCTCCGTCTGTTGCTTTAATGTCTAGTCGCCAAATGATGTTCCTGGTTTTCTGAACCTGTCAGGACAAAACAGGCTCCGGGTTGATGAGCGCAGAGGTGAAAGTCAGAGTGGTTTATTAAATACAAACAATCCATCCAAGCAGCAATACACGACGTAGCATGAGGGGAGAGACAAAAAGCAGAGTCGAGGACAGGCACAGGCCGGTAACCGAAAAAGACAGGTTGGTAGGGTAAGACAGGAGGGAGAGAGAGAGAGATAGAAGGCGGAGGTCGAGATCAAAAGAGACAGTACAAAGCCAGAAAGGGAGCGAGCCAGAAGAGTAGTCAAAAACCAAAGGATAGTCGAAACCAGAAAAGCATACAATAGAATAATAAACGCTCAGATTTGCAAACAAAGTTTGGCAAAGCTTCGCGGGGAACCGTTGGAAACCATGGGGCATTTATAGTGAGAGTTAATAGGCTGCAGCTGGCTAGAACTCTGGGGAGCCGGAGCGAATCGGAGATTCCGATCGGGAGCATGTGACGGTGACGTCATCGAGCGTAGCCCCCTGGGAAATGGAGTCCGGGAGAGCGGGGGAGACGGGGAAACCCGGGAGCGTGACAGAACCTTTAGAACCCTAGGTCTGCGCTTTGCATATATCTGGCATGGCTCTTTCCTATGCTTCATATATGAGGAAAGGGTTAACATACAAATGCAAGTTGCATTGTAAGTTGCACCCAGAAGGAAGTGTGGGATTGCAATGCTATTGGGAAGGAGGATAAAGGTTAGCAGGAACAATAAATGATGACACATTTTTATGGTGTTGGGCCACTATGTTTGCTAACGCCACGTGCCAGATGTTTCGTCATGGAGTTTTAGAGAATGGTGTCCTGTGATAATCCATCCCATGCAACTTGAATATTCTCACACAGTTCCTGCAGATTGTCCGGTAGGGGTGGAGGTGGAGTGACATGTGACGTGTGTCAACAAACCGTTCATCTTGGCGCTGACCACGGTGCCTCCACACACGGATTCGTTTGGTCGTCTCCACCAAGACAAAAGTGGGACTCGTCACTGAAGATGATCCACTGCCATTCTGCAGCATGACACCATTGCAATCTTCAGTGACATTGACGTGGTGTTAAGGACAGTCGCCATAACGGTCTGCGTGCATGTAGTCCTGCACTAACAGGATGACTCATGTCCGCAATCATGGCTGTTGGGTCAGTCAGGTACATTTCTTACAATGTCAAACCTACCCACCAAGTTTCATTCCTGTTGGTTGATTCCTTCTGGGTCCAGTTATTTATGCAGCTCTTCTTTTGAAAATGAGTGGAATTGATTGTTACCTGGTAAACATGGTTTTCAAAAGCCATTTTATCTAAAATTGTCCTACATTCGCGTTTGGTCTATTCTTAGCTCTGTTTGCCTGCAGTGAACATGTTTTTGAATGGGCTTCCAAATTTTCCTTGGTTCTACTGAGATTTGTGGCCCGTTGGCACAAGTGCTGAGGAAGTCACCAGGTAGCCTGATCTGAGAGCCAGACAGACCTACTAACAGTAGCTAAAGAAAGTGAGACTTGTCAGAATTAGGCAGTTTTGCGATTACAGGAGCAAGAAATTAATTTCTGCCGCAATCGGAAAACGTCTAGAAATATTCACAGACCGTCAACACACACAAGCTCTGCATCCCGAGAGATTAACAGCATTTGCATGTGTGTTGTGTGTGCAAGCATGCTCTAACGCGTGAGTATGTATGTGCGAAAACATGCTCTGCATGTGCGAGGGTGTTTGAGTGCATGCATGCATGTGTGCGCGTGTGAGTGTGTGCGCATGTCGACAAAGCTGGCTGGTGGTGCCGAGACGTGACTTGTCCTCTATTTAACACCCTGCAGGATTACTGACACAAGGGATGGTGATGTGCAGATGAAAGGAAGTGGTGATAAGCAGCAGAAAGAGAGAGGAAAGAGAGAGGAAAGGGAGTGGGGGGAGGAGAGGAGAGGAGGATAGTGAGAGAGCGAGAGAGAGAGAGAGTGAAACACTGATGGGAGGTGGCTGAGAGAAGTGGTCTTGCCATGGAATGAAATTTCATAGTAGTGGTGAGAAAAGAGCACTCAGGAAAATACGAAGACTTTCTAAATGGCACGCCACCATATTGAAAACATGACATTTCAGCGGAGCTCAGCTCAATCTAGAGGGCAGAGAAGGTGGGCGCTGCAGGCCATGACCACCAGATGAGTAAAGAAATTGTGGTTTTCACAAATGCATTCATGAGTTTTGGTTTAGCATGTACACGCTTGTAGTAATCTCATACGTTCTTGCTCTTTGAGATACATAGCTCTTTTCTTGCTCTTTTGTTTTGAAGTCCCTCATATTCCGTATTACATGTTCATGCATATCAGTTTCTGGATACATTTTTTGAGAGATTTTATATATATGTATATATATGTATATATGTATATATATATATATATATAATCTATTAACCTATACCCTCATCATCAAGAGAATATTTACTCATATAGTTGCACCCATAAGGAATCAACCGACAGGAATGAAACTTGGTGGGTGGGTTTGACATCAAGTTTTACACCTGGCCGCATATTTGATATAAGCAAGGACGGACCTTATCGCTGTACCTGACTGACCCAACAGCCACAACTGTGGACATTCAGCACGCAGTGATGCCCTCCATGAGTCTTCCTGTTAGTGCATGCACGCAGACCGTTACGACGACTGCCCCTAACACCACGTCAACATTGCCAAAGACTACGATGGTGTTGTGCCAGACTGTCATGGAGTGACTCAGAATGGCAGCGGGTCATCTGCAGTGACGAGTCCCGCATTTGTCTTGGCAAAGACGACCAACAAGTCTGTGTGTGGAGGCACCGTGGTCAGCACCAAGATTAACGGTTTGTTGTCACTCCACCTCCACCCCTTCCACACAATCTGCAGGAACTGTGTGAGAATATTCAAGTTGCATGGGATGGACTATCACAGGACACCATTAGGAACCCCTACAACTCCATGCCGAGACGTCTGGAATGTTACATTATACTATAATATTATATAATACTGTGGCCCGACGTCATACTGAGAGGCACATCCTATATGTAATTTTAGATGAATAATGGTGTGGTAATCTCATGACTCATGATATGATATATGATATGCAACAAATTTAGAGGCCGGTTGATTATTTGTCTGTGCTCTGTAGTCCATCATCTGCTATATTATGACATATGCTCAATACATATGCATTATGCACACAAACTGATGTAGTCTACACACATCTCATGAATTCTTAGCTTTTGTGCATTTGTTTGTCTGTTTGCTTACATTGTAGTCCCTCATATCATCACTGTCCAAAGAAAAACATGTATCTCCATTTTTGTTGATTTTGACTTTTATGCATCATTGGAACTCAACAGCTGCTGTTTACACTGTGTGAAAATTTCATGATGAATGGACCAACAGAAATGGCCCAAAACCACTTGGGAAAAAGTCTGGTTTCCTAGACTGACATTAATATTAAATGCAGTTTTTGCCCTCTCCTGTAAAGTTGCCATTTTGGAGCGATGATATTCTATATTCCATATTGACATTAAATACACAGGCATTCTGAAGGGTTGTTGAAAAAATACAGGGCCCCTGAAGGGACATGGTGCACTATTATTGTTTTTAATTAAAAAAGCTGGTGCACACCAGATACTATCAAAAAATACACCTGTATCTGGTCCTCACCTGGTTTTAACCTAAAAAAAAGTCCCTTAAGAGGCTCAATTAAAAAAAAAAAAACAATGATACCATTTTATGGATATTACTTTTACTTACAAATTGGTGTAGTAATGTCATACATAATTTGTTTTTATTATTTGTTTTTTCACCTTGGTTGTATTCCATATCATATTCCATTGCATGCACACTGGTGCTGTAGCCTTATCAGTTCTTCTATATACAGCAGCTTTATTAGGCTCTTTGATTGCCTGCTTGTTTGTTTACCCTGTAATATCCCATACTGCCATTTATTTACATTCAAGTTTTTGTAACAAAAACATAATTTCTCATGAATTTTATTATTTATACATGCTTAAAGATATTGGTGTAGTATTGTTCTTAGATATAAAACCTATGTAGAAGCTTATTTAGGGGCAAATGTAGAGACATATTTATTGTCTCTCATCTCATAGTGTAGTCCATATTACACATATTTCATATTTTATTTGCGCATGCAAGTTGTTGTAGTAAACTCTGTTTTTTATACGACATATTCCATTTTCTTATTCAACACATGTGTGTTTCTTTCTTTAAGTGCCATGCATGGTCTCATCAGCATTTCAATAGCTTCCATCTCGCACACTTCTCAGCGGCCATGTGGCCTTGCCCTTATCTGGCCTCCTGGGACCCGTCTGCGAGGAATACAGGTAGTGCGGGGGGCTGCGGCTGCAGAGACGAATGAAGGGTGTGTGCACACTGGACGTGCCGTTTAACGTGACCAGAATCATAGCTGACGCTGTCTGATTACTCACCTCGTTGTGTTGGACAGTTGAAAGCTAGGCCGGGATTGCTACAGGAAGTTTCACCTTAAATGCTGATCTGAGGTCAGCCTGGGGTTTCTTTTGTGTAAGAGTGAGGATGGAGGGTTTGGGTAAGCGGAGCTAACTGTAGGTCAGCGTAAATAAAAAGGAAACTCCTTCTAAGAGCATTGTCAGCAGCTCCAGCAGAGCCGTGGCTCGCCTAAGCCGGTGTGTCCCAGAAAAAGAGCCCTGATCTGCTCTTTGTTCTGCTCCCGGCCTCCCCATTCATTCAGCCAGAGATGCATCGCAGTGAGCACAGCAGACAAAGGGCAAGGAGGGCACGACTCTCACTACAGACAGGGTGGGGAAAAGCAGACGCACAAAAGCTGCTTCCTTAATGAGTCTGTCCAGGAATTCTCTAGCCTCTGCGAATGCAGCAGTTCCTCACCAGCAGGATCACTGTCGTAAGTTTCCAACTCTTGTAAAAATGGCTAGCTCTCTAGCTCACCTATCATTCTGGCCTGTTCTGTTATAAGTGAATGGTCAGATTGTAGCCCCATCCCCACCCAGATTGGGAGATCCAAGAATCTGAGTTTCATCCAAAGTCTTCTTCTTGAGAATGCAAATATGACTCTGTACAGAAGAATAGAGAAGAATGACTCAAAATTTCTATGCCTCAAAAAGAAAGTGTGCACACTGTGCAAAGTAGAGCATACCATTAAAATGGAGCATAGATTTTCTAACAAAGCCACTTTTGGTGTAAGGCTTTTAAACTGATCAGATGCTTGAAGATAGTAAAACAAGTTTGTACTTTATTTGAAGTTTTGACATTCAAAAAAGAGCATAGTCAAAACAGGCCAGGGTCAAAACCAGACAACACAAGTTCTGCCAAAATACTCAAAAGGCAAAAGCGATGGGAAATGACTTTGTAATTTTGATAAGGTGTACCATTTAAGGGACAACAATTCTTAAGGAACTAAGACTGTCTGGCGTAGGCCCCATCCTGGGCCCAGGTCAGACCCACAGATCCCCCTGGATATAGACGGCAGAGGCAGAGCCTCCTGGACAACAGGACCGGGGCCCAAACTGGTGGTGCGGAGCGGGGGAAGGATGTCGGCACCTGAAAGCAACAGAACAGGAACCTGAGTCGAATCCTTTTGAAGACAGGTGGCAAACTGTGACTGGAAAAAGGAAGGCTGGTGGTTGGTGTGGTGCAACAGATAACACCACTACCCACCAGAGAACTACCACCCCATGTGGAAGACTGAGGTTCGATTCCCAGTCTGGGTGACTATGCTGTGCTACACCAATAAGAGTCCTTGGGCTAGACTCCCAACACTACATTGGCCTACCTGTAATACAATAACATTGTAAGTCACTCTGAATAAGAGCGTCAACTAAATGTTGTAAATGAGTAATAAACGAGTGAAAAAAACAATGCTTGTTTTGATAACCATCATTAACGTTTTAGCCCCCATGCCTTGTTCTCAGCTTGTGATGCTGAAGTGATTCCTGTAAACTCTGTGAATTCCTGTGTACTTTGTCGGCTCAGGGCGGTGAAAGGATTGCTCGCTCTCATTGTAAAGCTGAGCCGTGTGCTACACCAAGGCTTTACCCCATCTCTGCTATTTACAGCATGCCCCTGGCGCTTGCTATCAGGCCAAAAACAAGCTTCCTGGCTCGTAGAGACAGAGACGTAAACCTGCAGGACATCTTAATCTCCCCAGAAATACGCCCTGACACCCAGCTCTGAGGCTGTACCTGCATGGCATTAATAAATCAGCCAGCCTGCCTGCCGGTCTGTCCCTCTGCTCGAGATACGGCATCGTTCTCAACACTGCCACAGACAATGCCTTATCCTCAATGGGCTCAGGCATTGCAAGAGAGTCTGTACTAGGGCGACTACCGCAGCTAATGCGAAGAGAATGATTGCAATGGGTGGTAAAAGTGCCACAATGTGCCTGAGACAATGCATCATGCCATCTCTATTTCATGGAAAAAGGAGAGGAAGGGCGAGAGTCTTGCCCTTTGCTGACAACGGTAAAAGTCATGGGGTCCAGGAAGGGCCATGACAGCACAATTTTTTTTTTGCCCTGCTACGGTGGTGGGGTGTGGATTACAGGTTATCTGGTGTGGCATCATCCAGCCCACTATGTCATCAGAGAAGTGCGTGGAGGGCAGATGGAGGAGGAGGACGAGGACGGTGGGAGGGATGGGGTGTCTTGAAAGAAAAGTAGAGAGGAGTGAAATATCAGACGAGCAGGGAAGTCCATTCATCGGTCATCGCAGCTGGGCAGAGCAGGAAGGTGAATCCTGCTGAAATGTGCCATGACGTAGTGTAGGTCTAAATCAGTGTTTCCCAAGCCTGGCCCTGGAGGACCCCTGCTCTGTCCTGCATATTTCATTTTGTTCCCTGCTATACCTAACTCAGGAAAGGCTTGTTAATTAGCTCTGAATAGTGGGAACAGGTGTCCTCGAGCATGGGAAACACCAAACTATGCAGGGCGGGTGCTCTAGACCCAACATTGGGAACCACTTGGCTAAATCACCAGCTCCTTTTCAAAGGCAGACTTACTAATGCTTTGTGCAGTCACATATATCAGTTTTCTAAATTGGAGCGGGTGGCCAGGTGGCGCAGTGGGTAGCATGGTCACCTCACTGCAAGAAGACCCATGTCTGCATGGGTTTCATTCCACAATCCAAAGGCATGCAGTCAGGTGAGTTGGAGATACTAAGCTACCCTTAGGTGTTAGTGTGTGTGTGAATGTCTATGTGTCTGCCCTGTGATGGATTGGCGGACTGTCCAGGGTGTTTCCTACCTTGTGTCCATTGAGCGTTGGGATAGGCTTCAGCACCTGCCGCAACCCAGAAGGATTAAGCAGCTTGGAAGATGAGTGAGTGAGTGAGTGAGTGAGTAAATAGGAGCAGGGTGGCAGGGAGGCGCAGTGGGTAGCGTGGTCACCTCACAACAAAAAGACCTATGTCTGCATAGGTTTCATTCCAAAGGCATGCAGTCAGCTGAGTTGGAGATACTTAGCTACCCTTAGGTGTGAGTGTGTGAATGTCTATGTGTCTGCCCTGTAATGGATTGGCGGCCTGTCCAGGGTGTTTCCTACCTTCTGGCCATGGAACATTGGGATAGGCTTCAGCACCTGCCACGACCCAGAAGGGTTAAGCTGCTTAGAAGATGAGTGAGTGAGTAAATGGGGGGAGGGGTGGCAGGGTGGTGCAGTGGCTAGCATGGTCACCTCACATTCATGTTGCAAGTTGGAGATACTAAGCCACCCAATGTCTGAGAGTGTGTGTGAATGTTTGTGTCTGTGTATCCAGCCCTGCGATAGACTGGTGGCCTGTCCAGGGTGTTTCCTGTCTTCCACCAAATGAGCACTGGGGTAGGCTCTGGCAACCAAGAAGGATAAGCGGTTTAGATGATGAATAAATTCAGGAATGGATGAATGAATAATAGCAACAAGCCTTTGTTGCCCATAATTAGACCAACGGGGGGTTCACCACTCTTATGCACCCTTGCCTCACTGCATATGCATTTATAGGAGCTTCCCTCTTAAGGCACAAAATACTGGAAGGAGTCATCTATTCTAAATTAGGCAGGCTGAGAGTAAATACCAACTGTGTGCTGATTAACGCCTGTGAAAAGCTCGTCTGGGAGTTCCACAATGCGCCACCAACAGTGTCTACTTTCACCAAAGTTATGTGGCCAATGCCACAGTTGACTCATCTGTTGCTGGGCTTTGGGGTTCCTATGCAGCCGATGAAGGGACCAAGGTCAGGCCTCTAGTCCCTAGGGGCAACCTTTCCTTGCATTCCTCCCTTCCTCTTCCCAACCATTTCACAACCTTTGTCCATGTCCAGTGGTCTTTATGCTGCTGAGGTCCATGCTCCAGTGCTAGCAATGCTTACTATCTGGTCATTTCACACCTTAAACTCTGCAAAAGATTAATTCACATGTGGCTTGCTTGATTGTATTACTGTAATTTGACCTTTCCCTTGTTAAACACAGCTGACACATCGATGATGCATCTCCTCTAAACCTGTCAAAAGATCCTCCACTCTATTGATAGGGTCCCTAAAAAAGGAGCTCTGCTTTGAGGCAGGGGTCAGCAGTGTCACAGGACGGTTTAAAGAAACAGTGAAAAGCAGTTATGGGCAGTAGCCACTCGGTCTTCTCCTGTTCCCCCCAATAAAGTCCCCTTTCAGCACTGCTGTCTTTAGACCAAGGCACCCCCCCAATTCACTAAGCTTCCATTGTTGCAAACTGCTCAAGAGGAAATCATTTATTTGTCTTTGCATGTTCAGCTCAGCCCTGTTTGTTTTGAAGCAACACGTGATCATTTCTACATCATGGATGGAAAAAGATGCACAGCTTACCAACAGCACTGCATCTTTAGACCATTCTGAGCAATGGTTGGGAAAGGCTTATGGTGGTTTGAACCTCTTTTATGCCTTACAGTCGAAAGGAAATGAATAAAGGTCCTTCATGAGACTGAAAACATGAGCTTTCATGTCCTTAGCAGCACACTTCCACACCCCAGTTGTTAATCTGGGATATTTATGGGTCTCCGTGTCATGGTTCCACAGTCCTGCTGTAATAAAATTGTTGGTAACACATTATTAACACTTATAACACTTACTGGGGCTCAAATAAGTTCTTCTTCTTTGCACACTGACACCCAAATTAGATTCCTCTGAATGGTTTACTTTCTATACAGTTATGACCTTTATCAGAAGATAAGTGGAGGTCTGTTATATGAAACTCAATTATAATTAATTATTAGTTGAAATGATGCACAATACACAATATAGGCACTTTGTTAACACCTTGTCCTGTACATTATCGAGTGTGAGGGTGATCTGAATTCACATCTTTGTAATGCATAATGGGCTCTAGGTAGCACCAGCTGACTTCCAGTGTTTATAGCTCTAGAGCTAATAAGAGTTTAGAGCAGTAGTCACCTCCTGCTGGAGGTCTACTCTCCTGCAGAGTTTAGTACCAACATGCTACCCCACCGCCTTTTACCTAATGCTAATACATCTGATCCAGCCTGTCAAGAAACCGTGGCCCATTCGTTATGTACTGCAGTACACCATTTTGGGCTTCAGCTGTTTTCGTGTCCGAAAACATAATGCACAAAATCAAGTGCACATAAACAATCCCACAGTGCACTGCAATAAGTAGTATATAATCAATGTACCACAGAGGATAAAGGATACCCCAAAATTCACTGCATTATTTGGTTTGAAGATTCACATGCAAATATTAGCAAGCCCGGCTACAGTGGCAGTGTCTCGACAGAGCTCTTGTTGGTTCTGTAGGTAAGCTCTTCTCATGTGTGCAGACAGTGGTTACAGTTTCCTGGTGGCAGCTTGTGTATAGTGTTTTTGCTATGGAATCTGCAAACTAGTCGTAGTGTCTGAAATAATTTACTACCATAACAAATCCTGTTTCCTGGAATAGTTACTATATAGTGATCCAGGACTGAAGATGCTAATTACCTGGAGCAGGTGTGGCAGTCCACAGGAACGAAAGAACTCCAGGACCAGGGCTGGTAATAACTGGTTCCACTATTACTTCAAGATTCAATATTCCATGTTTAAAAGTACAGTTAAGGTCATCAATAGAGGCTGGCAAACACCAATTTCAGTGATTAGTTCATCCACAGCAAGGTTCAACAGTCCTTATGACACAATCTGATATTTGTAAATACAGCATAACTGTATCATTCTGCTGAGCACCGGTTGCTAAGTAAAGACTTTTCTGTGCAGTTAGCCATAACTTAATTTCTATAAAGGCACATAGATAACAGAAAATGAAAATATTAGATCATTTCTTTAAGATAAGATTTGACCTGCAGGTTCTGAAGAAGACTGTATCAGCAGATCTGCGTCAAATTCCAAACCTGTCACTGCTCTTAAGCAAACGTCCTAACCAGCAGCTGTGACAGCTGAACAACTAAACAAACTACAATAGGCAAGGTATTAACAGGATACAATTCAGCAAACCAGAGCCGTGAACGTCTTCACAGCAGTGGTCGCCAACCTTCCTCCTGGAGAGCTATTGTCCTGGAAAGTTTGGAAAGATTAGTTCCAACCTGTATGCAAAAAGCTGCCACACCACGTACTTAACTCTAATCTGATCCAGCCAGTCAGGGCTTTGGGATGAGGTTGATCAGTTGAAGCAGGTGTGGGCAACTGCAGTTGGAACTAGGCTCTGCAGGAAAGCAGGTCTCCAGGACTAGGGTTGCTTTATAGACTGACCGGAATAGAACAATATTCAAGTTAGCTCAAAACGTTTAGTTGAGATGAAGCTGACATGGCTTTACCCATAACGCACAAGGCTTCTCCTTTTGGTATTAGGAATTGGCAGCATTAAAGCACATGTTTCGGACTTTACTTTTACCTTAGGCTTGTACCTGTGACCAAATCACAGCTACAGTGTTAGTTGAGGTAACCCACCCCCTCTCGAATGATACTGCTCAGTTATTATTAACCTTCTCAGGTTGACAGTCTCGTATGTGAACTTGTTGATCAATTGGAGGCTGTGTTCCTGACATGTCGACCAATCAGAGGTTGTGTTTCTGACTTTTTGACCAATCAGAGTCTGTGTTCGTGAATTATTGGCCCATCAGGGTCAGTGTTCCTGAATTGTCAGGCAAACAGGGTCAATGTTCCTGAATAGTCGGCCAATCAGAGTCATTATTCCTGACACGTCAACCAATCAGAGGCTGTATTCCTGAATTGTCAATCAAGCAGAGGCTGTGTTTCTGACTTGTTGACCAATAAGAAGCTGTGTTTGATTTGATGACCAATCAGAGGCAGTGTTCTTAAATTGTCAAACAAGCAGAGACTGTGTTCCTGACTTGATAACCATTTTAGAGGCTGTGTTCTTGACTTGCCGACCAATCAGAGGCCGTGTTCTTGAATTGTCTATCAATCAGAGGCCGTGTTCTTGAATTGTCTAGCAATCAGAGGCTGTGTTTCATCACCACCCTTGCAGCCAAAATAAAAGTCTCTTGTATGCAGCATTTCCAAGATATTTATTCTTTCATGTAACATAACTTAAATATGTCCTTTGACATCACATACGGCATTACTGATCTAAGAGCGTTAATAATGTAATTATTAGTGATTTTCACATATTAGGGCTCCAATTATGTGCAAATATGCCACAATCAATCTTAATGCACAATAAATAAGATCATAGAAGGATCTAATTTCATCTTCAGTGAACAAAGACTTTCATTAAGTCCCAGTATGGATTCCTTAAAATAACATGGTAGCAATGTTTCCATGGTCAAGATGTTCCTCAACTGTGAAAGCAGATAGAGCCTCCTCAAGCCTCAGGAGCTCTGGGCTTGCAAGGTCATGAGGTCACGGAAAAGTCCTAATCTTCTGTCACCGTCGGCAGAAATTTACAAGCTTTTTATACACACGTCCACAGAGGTTGCCGACCTGTGTGTGGTCCAGACCGTCATTCTGCCTGCTCCCCCCTCCCCCTGCCTAAGCCATTAAGGATGGGCCTGCAGCATATTTGTCCCATATCCCATATTTGACCCTTTTCTGTTTGCTTCTATTGCTTGGTAAAGTCTGTATCTCCATGAAAGCCCACTAAAAGCTGTTCATTAGCCTAAACCTTAATTGCAAATTATTGCTCAATCTGCAAAGGACTAATTGTGTTAAAGTAAACAGCCCGGGAACAGCTTTTTTCGTTCCTGTCTGCAGATCTCTTTCCTTTTTTTCCATTCCGATCCCTGTCTTAGTTCTATAAATTATTTATCAGCCCTAATAGGCTGTTTGTCCTTTCTGTTTTTTGCTCGCTCAAGCTCCAGCCCCGTTTTGCTATGGGTCATTTGTTTTTTTGGTGCACACTTTAAACACAGCATTAGTGTTAATTTCTTCGCACCATGGGCTGGGCTGAGGTTATAAGAGAGAAAGGCCGAGCGATATAGACAGAGACTTGATGGCTTCTGTAGCCCACAAGTGGCCAAATGACCTTCCCCAAGTTAACCCATCCAGGCCTGGCTCCCTCCTGCATAATGGATGACTGGAAGGGAGCGCGAGCGCTGGTGAAGTGCCAATATTACCTGGGAATTCAATTTTAATGAGGTAAACAGGTCTGCGCGGGTCACAGGGTGCCTTGGAGACGGGGGCGTATCCCTCCAGCCTTCCGCTCTCTTATTGTAGCCTCCTCGGCTCTGACACTTCACTACACCGCAGGCACTTATAATTAGATCTCTCCAGCTCTGACAGAAAGTGTCTTACTACCCTGTTGAGGCCTTGTCCTTTCTTCAAATGGACTGCCACCAATTACGGGTTGAAAAGTACTGCCTGCTAAGACAGTGCACCCAACAACCTCTCTTCCAGTTCCCAAGGCTGATGACGCCTGTGGACAGATCTCGTTATGGCCAGTAAATGTGGAGGAAAGTGGACCTTCCACATCCACTTAGCAATTATTGCGCTAGTGTAGCTACGTCGCCAAAGTATAGTTCCGTAATAGCCTGTTGCTTTGTGATGAAGTCTTTTTTGCCCTCCACCACTTCTTAAAAAAGCCATTAGGGGCTATGCTTGAAAATCACGGCACTGCATTTGGCTCAGTGGTTCAGAAACTCGCATATAGCCTCCGTGTAAAAGCACCATAAGCCTGCACGCTAGCTGGAAATAAACCTGGTCCCCACTAGCAAGCATCTGGTTCCGGGCTGGAGAAATTGGCTGATGGGGGGGAGGATGCACACGTTGCTGTCATTTGGGAAATCAGAACTGCGGGATGCATTTTCTTCCGAATGTCAGCGGCGCAGGGAAAAGCCTGACGAAGTGTGGAGCGCGTCTCTCCCAGTGCAATTCCCCATGAAGCACAGAGACAGAGTGAAAGAGAGAGCGTGAGAGAAAGGTGAGAGGAGGAACAGATGGAAAGGGCTGTTATGTGTTCTTATGAACCCTGTCTACCTCCCCAAGAAGACACAGACACGCATATATATCACAACCACACAGCTCTTCTGGATGGTCTGAGCTACTTACTGCAGTGTGATGTAATGGATACTAGAACACACTAGAATAGATCCACTTTAAAATGCCTTCTTCTAATATGCATGAAACAATTAAATGTGATTATAATATTAATTGTCTATTCAAGAAGGAGGACATTTCGTTATAAGGAAGATAAAGGTTACCAGGAACAATAAATGATGATAAATTTGGACTGATATGGGTAATATTTATTGAGCTACACATACAGAAGTAGTCTCTCAGTATGGTGTGGGGCCGCCATGGCATGGAGTTGTAGAGGTTCCTAATGGTGTCCTGTGATAATCCATCCCATGCAGCTTGAATATTCTCACACAGTTGCTGCAGATTTTGCCGTAGGGGTGGAGGTGGAGTGACACCAGGCCTTCTGGATGTGTGACAACAAACCGTTCATCTTGTGGCTGACCACGGTGCCTCCACACACGGATTCGTTGGTCGTTTCCACCAAGACAAAAGCAGCACTCCTCCCTGAAGATGACCCGCTACCATTCAGAGTCACTCCATGACAGTCTGGCACGACACCTTTGAAGTCTTTGGTGACGTTGACGTGGTGTTAAGGGCAGTCGCTGCAATGGTCTGTGTCCAGGTCCTGTGTTTTGCAGCCGTCTGCCAATGGAACTAACAGGATGACTCATGGAGGACATCACTGCTTACTGAATGTCAGCAAATATGGCTGTTGGGTCAGGTACAGCGATAAGGTCACTTACGCCACATGAACGGCCGATTGCGAAGCTTGAATCATTTGCATGTCTCACAATGACAAATCTACCCACCAAGTTCAATTCCTGTCAGTTGATTCCTTTTGGGTGCAACTATTCTTTTGATGATGAGTGTACTATTATGCTCTAGTGACGGTTGTGAGGTTAGACAAGCTTTACCGAATGGCTATAAATAACATTCAATCTATGACTTTAGGTTTGAGTTTCAATTTGCAAGAAAACTTTGCATGTTTAGTTTACATGCTACACTACTGGTCTTGACTATATGTACAACAGATTTCCCACCAATCACCATGCTAAGCATAAGAATTAGAATTATTTCCTCTTCCTCTCTCGCAGGCACACAAGCAAAGCAATGCTGGTCTTTGTCGGAGTAAATGTCTTCTCCTTCTGCTTGCCCCTCCTGCTATCGGCCACAGAGTTTGAATATACACTGCTTGTATAGTTTTGTGCCCTGCGGTAGAGGAAGCAGTGTGAATTTGACCGGCAGCGTGAGTGTGATTTGAAATGCAGCATTCCTCTTCCTCCTCCCCCCAACAACGAGTCCCAGATTAAACTCCCATGTCCAGCAATCGTATCATCACTGATTCATGACTTACTGAGCCCGGTTTGATCAAGCTTGATTTCCCTCATCACAGAAAGGATTCCCAATTCTTCCCTTGGGGAAAAAAGCCCCCCTAACTCCCCTAACTGTCTACACAACCCCCCACCAAGGGAGCCAAAGGTTCTGAGGTCAGATTTTCTCTTGATGAGAGTCATCGTCCCCAGTGCTGGTGCAGGCTCTTTGGAGATGTCTTTGAAGAGCATCTCCACCAGATCTGGAAGATGTAGGCTGATGTGGAGAATATGAGTCAGGGTGCTCACAGTACACGACAAAGAATCTGGGGAATCATTTAAGAGAGTTAAAGCCATATGCAAAGGTTTGAACATACATTTAATACACTAATGCTGTTTATTTACTTAATTTAACATATTGGGGAAAATACAGCACAAATGTTTATATGTTACTATATATTATATGTTACATGTGTGTTTAAGGTGGACGTAACTTCAGGCTCCTACAGATGGCGTTGCATGAGCATGATGGGGCTGTGAATACCTGCCGGGTGCAAGTGACGGGATTCATAGATTGAGAAGAGGTGGTACAGTGCAGTGAATGTCTCGTTCCATGTGTGGTAAATGGCTCCAAAGCAGATGTTAATGATTGGCTAAAAGTAGTGATTGCATTTGGGCATGTCAAAGACCATAGTGTGAAGGAAGTAGCTGAATCTGCAGGTGTGTGGAAGCATACGGTCATACGGGTCTACCAGCAGTGGCTAAAATCCCAGTTTACAGGAAACTCTCCTCAGAATTGTGCCAGGGAAGGCATCCACCAAATCTGGCCCAGCTGCACAGTTCTTTGATGCAAGAGTGTCTGAACATTGATGTGGCCTACATCCAGAAACTTGTCCAGTTCATGCCAAATTGAATCACAGTTGTTCTTCATGCTAGTGGAGGTATTACACACTATTAGGAACGTTTTAGTCACAAATGACTATTTTTTGGTCTGTTCATATGCTATGTTAAATATGGAAGCAAATAAATAGCATTTGAGCTCTCAAATATGCATAAAACACCACATTTAATGGAGATCTATCATGCTATAACAGTTTTTATCTGTCCTTTAGTGTGTACTGGGTGGGTTTTGTGAAAAAAATGAAAAAAGTGCACATCAGAGACAGTACTGATCTCCTGTTATTTGAACTGTGCTGAATCACAATCACAACTCACCACTTTATACTGACCGTTGTTAATACACATATATCATAATCTGCTACTTCAATGATATTTTCACTGTGGACTTAGACTGTAAATACTGCTGCTACTCCTGGTTATAGTTATACTCACTGGCCATTAATCTACCTCATTCCATTTAATGGAGTGCCTGCTCTCTAAATACATGAAATCTGTGGTATATGCTCATGTAAATATAGATAAAGCTAATATATATACTTTTATTTCTATTCTTATGAATTATATTCAAATGTATGTCTATTTTTATATTCTTATATATGTAAGTCTATGTATAAATACTGCTTATGTCTTGCTACTATAACCCAATTTCCTTTGGGATATATATATATATATATATATATATATATATATATATATCAAACAGTAAATCTCTCCCACACAAACCACTTTCTCAGCTGCCTGAATCAGCTTGTTGGAATTCCAGGCCTTTTCTCTGTTACAAGGTGACATCATCTCGTAGTACAGCTCTTACTGCCCGCCTACCAGCAAGCTAAAACAGTAAAAACTGACCACTCTGAAATGTCCTGCTGCAGTCTAGCTTGCAAAGTGGAATCAGATCTTGTTCTGCCGGACTTTCAGGATTGGACTCTGGCTTAAACTGATACAGCAGAACCAGCGGCACTGTAACAATAGCCACAGGAGTGTGGGGACTTGTATCAGGATGTCGTTCTGGCGAGCTGACCAGTCAGAGCACACTGGGTTCATCAGCAGCCAGCAGTTCTTTACACTGTGTGGACCTTTATACTGAATGGACCAAAGGAAATAGGCCCAAATTACTTTCTCCCTTTCTTATTCTCATTCCCTTTGCTTTCCCCCTCTCTCTCCCTCGCTCTCTGACGCTCTTCTTCCCTTTACACTGTCTCTTTTCATTCTCTTTTTCTCTCTCCTACCTCTCTTTCTTCCTCTCTCTTTTTCTCATTACATTCTCTCTCATTTTCTTATCCCTCTTCCCTATCTCTCTTTTCTCCATCTTCTCTCACTCTTTGTGGTAGTTACCTCTTTATTTGCTTGCATTTCCACAGAGATGTAAACGTACTGTTGAAGTAGAGCGCTCCTGATGACTGAAGCCAGCATGGTTTGGGATTCGGTTCTACCTGCAGCTTGCGCGTGTGGGGGTGGGCTGGATGCGCGTACATGGGGACTGGTGGGATGCTGGCAGGGTTGGTGAATATCCAAACCCTCTGATTACAAGGTGGGTGCTTACAGGAGTGCCAGCCTCATGCTCGCCGAGGTAGCAGTACAGAAGGAGGTNAGCCTTGGCTGCTCCACTTCTCTTTCTCTCTCTCTCTCTCTCTCTCTCTCTCTCTCTCTCTTTATGTCTGCTCAGTATCTATCCCTCTCTCTCCTTCAGCCCAATCTCTCTCTACCTCTTCCCCTTCTTTCTACTTTCTCTCTCTCTTTCATTCATTCTCTTGTTCTTTTCTCCTACTCTTTCTCTCACTTTTCCCTTATCCCTTTCTCCTACACTCTCTTTCATTCATTAATTCATTCATACATTCATTTTTTTCTCTTCCTCTGTCTCTCTCCCTCTTTCTCTCTCTTCTTTCTTCTCTTTACTCTACCTCTCATTAATTCTGTATTTTCTCCTGCTTTCTCACTTTCACTCTCTTCCCTCTTACTTTCTCAGTTTCTTCTACTGTTTCTTTCACTCTCTCCCATCCATTCATTCATTCATTCATTCATTCATTTTATCTCTCACTCCTCTTTCTCTCTTTCGTTCACTCTCATTCTATCTCTGTATCTCTTACCCCCTCTCTCCCTTTCTTTTCACTTTCCCACCTCTCCTGTTTCCTCCTTTTTGTCTCTCTTTCTCTTTTCTTCCTTTCTTCTACTGTCTCTCACTCTCTCCTTCATTCTTTCCCTCTCTTGCTTTTTCTTCTCTCTCATTCATTTGACTCACTCCTTCTCTTCCCTTTTCTCTATCACCCCCTCTCTCTTCTTCATTCTCTCCCTCTCTTGCTTTTATCTCTCTCATTCATTTCTGTCTCACTCCTTCTCTTCCCTTTTCTCTCTCTATCCTCTGCCTCTTTCTGCCACTCCTTTCTTTCTTATACTCTGTACTTTCCTTCTCATTCATTTTCATTCCATCTCTGTATCTCTTACCCCCTCTCTCTCTTATTCTCTACTCTCCCTCTTTCCACTTCTTCTCTGCCTCCCCCTTTCTCTCTCCTTTTCTTCTACTGTCTCTTGTTCTTTCTCTCCCTCTCTTGCTTCATCTCTCTCTTTTTTCTTTCTTTCCTCTACTCTCTTACTCTTTCATTCTGTCCCTCTATTCTACTCTCTCACACTCCTTTACTCCTTCTCTCTCTCACTCTTCCTTTCTTTTTTCAACTCTTTCACACACTCCTGCTCTCTGTGTCTTCTTTCTTAATTTCTTCTGCTCCCTCTCTCATTCATTCTCTCTCTCTGCCACATATTCACTCTCTCTCACGCTCTCTCAGAGAAACACACACACACACACACACACACACACACTCTGACATGCTCTCTCTCTCTCGTGCGACTCAGCCTCGAGGCATCCCATTTCAGTTCTTCAGCTTCCAGTCAGAGAGAGAGAGACAGACAGAGAGAGAGAGAGAGAGAGAGATAGGGAGAGAGAGACACACAGACATAGAAGGCGAGAGAGGGGAGGGGAAGAAAAGAAGAGGAGGAGGAGGGGGTGTATATAAGAATGGTAGGTGGGAGTGGAGTGGGGTCTGACCGCAAAGTGTCTACTGTTTAAGAGAAAGGGACTCACCCTCCCTCTCTCTCTTTCACTCGCTTGCTCCCTCTCTCCGGCTGCAGCACCAGCAGGCTCCGTGCCTACATGGAACACTACTGCTGAGAGGAGAGAGAGAGAGAGGAAAAACATGACACAGCTGGCATCTCTCTGAGGGAACAAACAAACAAACAAACAAAAACTACCACAGAGAAAAGAAGCTGAACTTCCAGAGAGAGAGCAGAAGTTTGTGATCCCTGCACATTTTCATCCCAGAGAAAGACAGAAAGACAGAGAGAGAGAGACACTCACTCAGTAAAGGTAAGCTCAGAGGCACTTAGCCCTTCATCTACCTATCAGAGTTATCATGCTGCATTACATCCTCTTCATTTAGTCTAGCTGCTGCCGGGTCTCAGCAGTTCTGAGCTCACCAGCGTTCCGGGTTTAACTGCCAGAAAGCTGGAATTGAGTGAATGTTGTTGGGCTGCTCATTAAGGATCCTGTACTGGCTCTGGATTGCACTGGGTGCTGTGTAAAGTAGACTTTGCTAATAGGCTGTGCTGAATGATGGGAGTGATCAAAAACGACTCTCTCTCTCTCTCTTTCTCTCTCTCTTTCCCTCTCTCTCTGTCACGTTTTTCATCTTTTCTCCCTCGTCCTCTTTCTCTCTCTATGCCTTTCTGCTTACTCTTTCTCTCACTCATTAATTTCTTTCTTGTTCTCTGTCTTCCCTCTTTCTCTTTCCTATCTCTTTCTCACTTTTTATGCTCATTCCCTTTGCTTTCCCTCTCTTTCTCTCTCTCTCTCCCTTCCCATTACATCCTCTCATTTTCTTATCCCTCTTCCCTATTTCTCTTTTCTCCATCTCTCATTCCCCTTTTCTTTCTCTTCTTCTCTTCACCCCCTTCTTTTTGTCACCCTTGTTTCTTTTTCTCTCTATACCATTCTGCTTTCTCTCTCTTCTTTCTCTCTTTTCCTCTCTCTCGTGTCATACTCTTTCTCTTATTCTCCTTTATCTCTATCCATCTTTTTCCCTCTCTCTCTTTCTTTCTCTGTCTCTCTCCCCCTCTCATCTCTTCTGTTCTCCATCTTCCTCTTGGCTATTCCTCTCTCTTATCTCTCTCCTCTCTTTCTTTCTTTCCTTAGAGAGGTATAGCCTATGTGCTTCCTCTTTCTCTCTTTTTCTCTTTCTTTCATTCCTTCCTCCCTCTCTCTCTCTCTCTCTCTCTCTCTCACGGAAGGCTGCTCCTGGTGCTCCTCATTACGGTTTATGAGGGAAGCCGCCAGCAGGTTTTTTCTGCTGTAACTGGCGAGAGCAGACAGCTTCTGAACCACTTCCGAACATATTTATCCTGAGCAGGGAGAAGTGTGGCTTCAGCAGCTTTGTCAGCTCCGGGTTAGCGGTTTTGCTTTACCTGCTGGAGCGTTCACACCTGGGCTGATCGAGTAACGTCCAGGCTGGATCAGCAGCAGCTGGTTTGCGTTAGCACTGTTCTTTGGTCTTCCTCCAGCTCCTGGTAGGCTGTCAACTGCCAGCTTCTTTCCTCTCTCACTTCATGTATTAGGAAAGAGGACAGTCCTACCTGCTCAGGACACCATCGTGGGTGATATCTGTCTGTCTGTGTATGAGTGTGGGTGTCAGATCAGATTTTGATGAGGAGGAGGAGGGGGAGGAGGAGGTGTCTTTAACAGAGACCACATGGAGATCTGGGCTCTGAGTTGGATGGAGGCTCCTCGTAAAGTGAAGGATTGTCAATGAATAACATGGAGACACTCTTTGTTCTGTGTACCTAATCCATGTCTTTATTTTAACCCCTGGTACTACAGGCCTGCTGTTCAGTTACTGACCTTGAGATGTAGTGCATAGCAACCATCTATCCATGCCCCACCCACAAATGTTTTTTGTAACTACTGTTGTGGAGTTGGACAAGCGTTACAACAAACTGGCAACATCACAATTCATTGTCGTTTCCAGCCTTGTTTTATTTAGCCCCGTTGGACCAGATCTCATAATCATGTAACTAAATTGCAAGTCTGGAGACAAATGGTTCAACTTTTTTCTGGACTGCAGCAAAATCCACTGCAAACAAAGGTACCCCCCTTTAACCTGCCCCCCAGTTTCCTCTAGTCGCTGCTTTGATTTAACACCTAGAGCTAAAATGATTAAACAAACAGAACATATTAGCTGGTGAAATGCAACTGTTAGCAAGAGGATTTTTTCAGCCATGCTACCTCCCCTCTACAATCACGATCTAACAACAGGCTTGTTGTTCATTGGGCAATTCTGACAAGCGCACCATTGCCCCCTACCTTGATCTCTGCCTACATGAAGCATTGGATTGGTCATCCATCCATAACTGCCTATCTAGACAGTACATATTAGACTGGACCGAGTGTCCACTGCTTAACCGGTAAAGCAGCAGGTTGTTTCAGTTCGCGAGTGTGTAGTATCCACGCAACCTCGGACGCACTGATGTCCATCATTTTCCCAGCATCCTTTGATGAAAGACATCACACCACTACTGTAAAAGTTCCGCTATTGATCAAAAGCAGCATTCGCATGAGAAAAAGGCATGAAAGCTATTGGTGTGACAAGTAGCTTGGCTAGCTAACTAATACAGCATGAACTTATATGACCTCAGCCTGCATTCACTGCTAAAAACTCACGAAAAAAAAAAAAAAAAAAAAAAAAAGTTACACTAATAACACTTCACAACAAAATGGGCTCGATGTTTTCCACAAAGCGACTCAGAAATGTTCCTTGGTGTTGTACATAAACCTACATTGTTAATTTTTATTTTTCTGGTTGTAGCTAACTTTATCTGTACAAAGCCAATTCCCTCTATTCTTCAAAAAGTCTCCTGATTCAGTCGGACGTCTAGGGAACTATCGTTTACTTCTTGATGAATACCGTGTACTCTCTCTCACACACTAGCCATTGTCACCTACAGCTTTCGTGTACTGTGTAATACGGAAGTGGGTGATTTCAGATGCAGCCTTAGTTTGTTCCCACCATGCCACCAAACCATGTTCCTGCTCGGTACAGTAGTGGTTTAAGTGGCAATTCAGCATTATGTAGCGATTCTACGTTAAGATCACATGAATGGCTAGACAAAGTTTTTGCTGAATTTATGTCCGCTAACTTCTCCCCTGGAGGCACTGTTCAAACTTCGGAACGTTTGGTCTAATCGGGAATGACTTTTTGACTATGTATACGGTTTTCATACGATTATTGTTAAATGGTGGTTTTCTTTCTCCATGAGGATGAAAGGTTCATATTACGTTGATACAAACCCTTTAGCAACACCTTATTAACTGGTTTGGAAACTTAGTAGCAGCCACCTGAAATACCACCGCAACACCCTAGCAACCATGTAAAAACCCATAGTTTGCCCAGTCATTCTGCACTTTCTTCAGGAAATGCACTTTTACTAGTTCAAGATTTATTATCCAACAATTGCTATGCTCACCAGACAAAAGTTCACCAGACAAAAAAGGAGTCACCTGTGACTGAAACGTATGTAATAGCGTGTAATACCTCTATGAGCACCAACAACAGCTGTGATTTCCATGTAGACTGGGATTTTAGCCACTGCTGGTAGACCCGTATGACCATACACTTCCAAACACCTGCAGATTCAGCTACTTTGTTAACTCTATGGTCTTTAGCACGCCCAAATGCAATCACTCCTTTTAGCCAATCATTAGCATCTGCTTTGGAGCCATTTTCCACGCATGGAACGAGACATTCACTGCACTGTATCACCTCGTCTCAATCTACGAATCCCGTCACTCACACCCCGCAGGTATTTATAGCCCAATCATCCTTGTGCAGTGCCATCTGCAGGAGCCTGAAGTTACTACCACCCTAAACATGCAAGGTGACTAATTATTTGTCTGGGGAGCTTATCATGGCTCTAATATGTAATGTATGTAGTTAGAGTAGTTAGTTAGAGTGCAGTTAATCATTCAAAGTGCTTAATGTCAGTTTTAACAATATGGTATAATGTGTGTTGTACCACATATGACAGATTCCAACTTCTGTTTAGAAGTTTGCCAACTTTCTGCAACAGTGCAATTACACAGTCCTGAGCTTGGATGGATCTACTGCACACGTTTTTCTAATTTCTTCATTTCAACCCCTTCAAAAAACTAGGCTCACTATTTTTTTCCGGTAGCTGCTATGAATTAATCAACGGCAGCTGTAAAAGTGATGAATTCTTGACCCGCTGACGAGTCCTTAGAGTTTAAGCGGCTAATCGTTTGGTTTTAAAGATACATTATAATGTGTGCTGAACGACGTAAACATCTGTGTCATAAAGTTATACATCTTCATTCATCTGAAGGCTGCTTTTTTCTGTGGTTATTGGCTCTTGAGTCCCCAGCTCAGCTCTAATTATCAAGGGGCACATTATGGCTGGCAACAGCCCAGTGGCGTTGCCCAGGCACAGAGTGTAAATGTTTTATGATCGGTGTGCCGTGTGCAGGGTATTCACTAACAGTGCCACTCCGAATAAAAATGAGTGAGAAACCAGCCTTTGTTTGAACAGCTGTTAGCATTAGCGTTAGCCGCTCCTGGCTTAGCAATGCATTTGGAGCAGCTGTTTGGAGCTGAGTGGGCTTCACTGCTGCTGTGGAGATTCCACTCATTTCAGAGCACGTATATCTGTCAAGAAGCTCCTGCAGAGCACCTGGTACATGGAGGGGAATGAGGAGGATACATTTCTTTTCCTTCAGTGCTTACCACACTCCTCGTTCTTTCTGTAGCTGTGCCTTTCTCTGTCCCCATTATGTCTTGTAGTCCCTCACACACTCACATAGTACTATCTATAGGGATTCGGTTGATCAGGATATTGGAATCTGTAGAGATTGTATACAGTACTGTGAAAAAGCAAGAGACTGCTCTTTATTTATGTTGTTTAGAGTCAAATCAGCTATTATGGAGGCACTTTTGAGGAGATTCAATATAAGATCACAATTGCATGAGGAAAACGGAAAATAGCAAAACAGGATTTTCCAAAAACTGACCCTGAAAACTGGATTTTCCCAGCAGATTTTTTTGAATAAGCAATCTGTAGAATGGAACCTGCATTACAGGCAAAGTGTGGACACACTAAATACTGAAAACATAATGATATATTGATTTCTTGAGACTTATCTGTAATTGTCTTTTAAATATATGCTTTCAGCTGTTTGGCTGAGAATTAGAAATGGCTGTTTTGGCTGGATATTAAATAGACGAAGGGTGGTTTCTGGCTTTAACACAGTACTGAATATATTAGTGCTGTTTGAATTAACTTCCATATATGTTGTTTTTCAGCTTTTGGCATAATTGGTAAATGTCTTTTGCCCTTTACATTGTGTGCAAACTACATGATAGACCAAAATTCTTTGGAAAAAAAGCCTGGTTCCACTGACTTACCTTAAAAGTAAAGTATGTATCAATACCAGGTTAAAGATATGATGTTGTGTTCCGACAGCAATGATATACACTAAAGAACATAGTGGCACCCAGAAGGAAGTGTGGGATTGCAGTGCTATTGGGTTACCAGGAACAATAATGATGATTACTTTAGATTGATATGGACAATTTTTATTGAGCTACACATACAGAAGTAGTGTCTCTAAGTATGGAGTCAGGCAGCCATGTTTGCTAACGCAACATGTCAAATGTCTCAGCATGGAGTTACAGAGGTTCCTAATGGTGTCCTGTGATAATCCATCCCACAACCCATATTCTCTCACAGTTCCTGTGGATTTTGTGTTAGGGGTGGAGGTGGAGTGACACCAGGCCTTCTTCATGTGACGCGTGGCAACAAACCATTCATCTTGGTACTGGCCATGGTGCCTCCACACATGGAATCATTGGTCGTCTCCACCAAGAGAAAAGCCAGAGTCTTTGATGACGTTGAGGTGGTGTTAAGGGCAGTTATCGTAACGGTCTGTGTGCATGTAGTCCTGTGTTGTGCAGCCATCTGCCAGTGGTGCTGTTACTAACAGGATGACTCATGAAGGGCATCACTGCTCGCTGAATGTCCGCAATCATGGCTATTGGGTCAGTCAGATACAGCGATAAGGTCTGTCCTTTCTTACCTCACATGCATGGTTGAGCGAGAAATTTCAAACCCACCCACCAAGTTTCATCATCTACTCTCAATATGAAGCTATTTAAAGGGAAATTATTTAGGTAATATTCTTTTAAATGAAGGTGAGAAAAATAAAGGGAACAGAAAGCTCAAATCACTTGAAGCTCAGGCAGAACTGACCCACAAGATTATTAGCAAAGAAATAAATTATTAGCCTGTCTGCAACCCTGGCTATTAAGTCAATATCTAGACAGTTTTACCGTGTAGGCAGTGACAGACAGGCAGTAAGTCAGTAATGCACTCCATAAAGAAGCTTCTCTTACCCTTCCAGAAATAGCCATGGAGGCATTCTGAATGGACCACTTGAGTCAGCGAACAAAGATTTCCTCAATATACTCCAATCTGTAAAAGTTCCACACAGCTCCAGACAGTTTTATGTCTGTCTGATCCTAATGTAAGAGGTCTAGGGACAGGGAGCAGGCTTATAGCCAGTGTCTCCATTGGTGGCGTCCAAGAGATGAGCACATGTGGCTGATTCCGCAGCGACGGAGGTCCAGCAGCACTGACATACTGGAATGTCCACCATTACATGAACAAGCACAAGGCTGGCCTGTTGAGCAGTGCAGACAGTTTAGTCTGGGAACTGGTCTAAATAAGAACCATAAAGCATGGTCCTTTAGCGCGGGGTTCAAGGGTTTGAAAGGCTAGCACCCTCCACCATGATAGGGGCCACACTTTTAGGCCTTCCCGAAAGGCAAAACAGATGGCCCTATGTCACAGCCAATGCATTCCTGCTCCCGGAAAACAGGATGGAAGCAATAAAGCTCATTTTGAATTGTAGGTTTTCATGGAAGCATATTTCTGATCTCTGCCGGCAACAGAAAAGGACGTTTTTGTTGTGCGCTTGAACAACTCCCAAATGATTATACTGTAAATGAGCCTAATTAGCATAAGCATGCAAGATACGTTATAAGTGGAGCTTAGAAAAGCTTACCAAGGTCATAAAGCAGCATGTGTTTCCTGTCACTTCTTCAGAACGGGTTCAATGTCCTTCAGGAAGTCTCTTTTGACCTATTAGCTTGGTTCTTCTGCCATGGAATGTGGTTTTCAGCATCAGCCTACGCTATTCAGTGTTCAGAATTTAGCTCCCCGCTGTGGAGCTGTTCACTGTTTTTTGCTGCAGCTGGAAGGAGTAGAACCAGGACCAAGGACAGGGAAAGTCCTCAAACGAGAAAATTTACGGCTGTAATACTAGACAGACTGGTGAAGCATGTAGGAATATCTTTGCTTAACTACATCCCTACTCTTTTTCAACCAGGGCCTGTGTGTTTCAGAGGCCTGTACCTCTTTTTAGCTGCTATGTTCACTGTTAAAGGAAAATCTCCAGACAATAGCTTGGGAGACACCACCTGTCATTTTTGCTTAGTTTTAATAGGCAGGGAAAAATGGAAATATGTGATCAGCCACAGATGTATACGTATGTGGGAAGGCAAAACATTTGTGTTTTTGCATGTACATAGCAGGTAAACTGGTATGCTGTTCTTTAATTGGTACAAAACACATAGGCTTTCTCGGCCAAAATATACCCTATAGTTTGGCTTAACAATTATTAATATTAATATTTGGATAAATTAATATTTGGTCGGCTATCATTTGCCAGAAGTAGCCAAATTAGGGTACATGTTGAACTTCACCCATAGGTAATATGGAGAAATCTGAAGCTGTCTCAATGTTTTTGTTCGGAAGGCTTAGTTGTCGCACGTTTGATGATGCAACCTGTAAAATTCATACTCCAAACAACACATCACCAGAAAGTTGTGGTGTTCAACCCCTGTTGTAAGAAACAAGGAAATGCACCTCCTGCTCAATTTTAGCATTAACAGCTGTTTACTCGCCGAAAGCGTCTCCAATGGTGGAAAGCAGCACCAATGTTAACTCTGTTTTGCTTTTTTGCTTTTTTGTTGGAGTGGCAGGTGGTGGTCATAATGGTCACTTGCCAGCAACTTCAGCCATTGTTGCATTTCAGCCATTGCTGTTCCTTTCATTGGCTGTCTGTCCTCAGATGATCAAACCACGAGCAGAACCTTCAACATGATTGACAAGAGGTTACAATACGGCGTCGGGGCAGCAGCGCTACTTATTCATCCTGTCATGTTGGACTGATTTGACTCAACGCTACAGTGACTTACTAGCACCTCTTGAGCTATGAAGTGGTATTAGGAGACAGAATGGGCCGGGGCTAGCTGGTTAGCATGCTAACCCTGCAACTCAATCCAAAGAGGCCTTTTACTTCCCGTCAACATTGTTTTTTCTTCACACTGTATTAATTTGGGAATTTGGGAATGGATTTTGTAATTAAATTATGTTGTAAAATGGTCCAGAAAATCTCCAGGATCTGTAGATATTTGCAGATGGCATTGCTAGCCCAAAAGCATGGTCTGCTTGAACCTGTTCACCTACATGGATTAGCCATTTATATTTCACTCTTTGTTAAGCTGTGCCTCTCTCACTCTCAGGTACATCAGTCCCTGAGAGGTGTATTATTAGTAGCTGCTGTGGCTCCACTTATTGCAAGCTAATAAGTATTAATGTGGCTGTATCTGTCTAGCTTCCAGTGGAAGAGAGCGATCAATAGATTGTCATTTTGGCGAGAGTAGTCTCCTGGAGTTATGTGTTGAAGGGAGAACTGCTTGGTGCTGCTTAAGAGGCCTCCACACATTTGTATTTCTAGCAATCACTTTGTCTCTGTAGCATCAACATCATACATACTGGAGGGGCCATCATGCAACATTTAGAAGGCATTATTCAGGAATCTACACTGGTTATAAATACGGATCCCTTAATGGTTCTTGCCTCAGGCTGATTGTTGTAGAAAATAATAACTTTAAGTGCTATTGAACTTTAATGTTATGCAGAGGTTCATTAACTTCACAAAGCTCAACCTCATCTCATACATCTCATGTACATGAAGGAAACCCTCCATCAAGACGTTCTTTAGGGAACCCAGAGTGGTTCTTTTTGGCATCGCTCCAAAGAACACTTTTTGGCACCTTAATGTTCAAGATTGTACCTGGCTTCGAAATCTGACCTGGCTACCCCATTGGACCCATCTGGATGGGTTTCTTCCTGGGGTTCATTGCTCTCCAGGACTACCGCCACTGGCCCTCACTGCCAGTATCCTCAACAAAGCAAACTTTGAGAATGCTCTTTGCACCAGGTTGTAAAACAAAGCTTTAGGGAATGAAGGCTTGTGATGTTATGACTGTGGGCAGAACAGTCATAGCGGGTAAGTAGTGCTGTAAAGAGAACACATGAGGCTTCTATTCTGGCTGCTCCAGAGGTTAGGCTAATAAAGGTCAGGTCACCAGTGCTATCAATGTAAAACCAGACCCTGTGTAACAAATGTTCCTCCATGACTGTCCCATGTGGGAAAACTGCACAAGGACCTCAAGTCAGGAAAGGTTAGCCTTAATTTCAGGGTCACGACTAGTGCCTCCTGGATCTGTTTCACCATTAACCCCTAGAGGTTGCCGGTGGTAATAAAAGCATGGTGGATGTTTTAAATTAAACTCATAGCTCTTTGGAACAAACAGGGAAATTATGTCTGAAGAAGCAAATACTAACTTTCAGTGCTCTGTGTTCAAAAGAAATAGGGCAAATATTTTATAGTCATTTGAACTGGAGTAAAGCCTATCCAATTTATTTGCATATAAATGTGTATAGTTTTAAATAAAAGAATATAATTTTTTATACGATATCTTTATGAATATATCATACCCATTATATATTTATAATTTTTAATGATTATGATTTTTTATGATTTTTTAAAATAAATTATTTATATCAATGTTATATTTATTGTTATATAAATATAATTATTTTGCCACTTTATCGCTTCTTTATGTTGAACAAGCAAGGAATAAGGCCATCATTTATTTGTTTTATTTTTCAGTCAAAATGTGAAAGGTATTCATTTCTCAGCATCAAAAAATGAAGCCGAAACATTTTTTTTCTGGACTACAAATAGCTAGTAATAAAAGCTCATTTTAAAGCATTCAGTGTGTGTCATCTGGTTGTAAATATTATAACAGCTCCAAGTCTTTTCAGGAGATGTGCATTCAGTTTTTCAAAGAAATCTGCAAAAACTTCAAAGTTCAATGATAGAGACTGGTTGCATCTTCTACTTTTTATGATCCAAGAGATCTCAAACATATAAACATAACTATACTGAAGTCTGAATTCAACTGGACAATTTCTGAGAACACATGGGTCATTCACATGTTCATTTTCTTGTGTCCAGTAAGTCAAATGGTGCAACCAGACCAGAACGGTTGTGATAACTGCATATCACAATAGCATGTAATACCCCCACGAGCATGAATAACAGCTACAATGTGATTTGGCATGGCCTGGACACATTTCTGGATGTAGGCCACATCAGTGTTTAGACACTCTTGCATCAAAGAATTGCGCAGTTGGGCCAGATTTGGTGGATCCAATTCTGAGGACAATTTCCTGTAGACTGAGATTTTTGCCACTGCTGGTAGACCCGTATAACCGAACACTTCCATACACCTGCAGATTCAGCTACTTCCTTCACATTATGACCTTTGGCCTATGGCCTTTCACACATCCAACAAAATATTCACTTCACTGTACCACCTCTTCTCAATCTATGAATCCCGTCACTCACACCCCACAGGTATTTATAGGCCCATTGTCCTCATGCTGCCTGAAGTTACTACCACCTTAAACACGCAAGGTGACTAATTTTTTGTCTAGGGCACTTATATGTAGATATAAAATCACACATCATGTTCTTTTAAATAAGACATTTGACAATTGGCATTTTGATTCACTAGCAGCTTCTTTGTTTGATGTTCTTGCTCCTTACGCAATCGTATTGTCATTTATTAATTTATACCTTCTAAACATGAATAACTTATACTTCGTTTCCATATTGACTGGAGATAAAGGAGATGAAGGGTGATCTCAGTACAGTACGTTCAGTCTTTTTCATAGTTACTGGACTAAATATAACTCAAAGCAGCATTTTGCTACTATTAGCCATTGGCCTTCAGATGGTATTGCAAAGTGTTGGTAGACACAACCAATGGGGATCCATTCACGTCAAAACAGAATCTAGGAACCCAGATACCTGTGCAAAACCCAATGTGCCTAGAACTGACTACTTGGAAAAACATCTTGATTAAGTCTTGTGGAGGAAACTAGGTATTTGACCTCAGGTCCACTACTTTGTTATCTCAGGCCTAACAGTGACATTCCCAAAACTTTCCATTTCCCCTTAATCAGCATGATAGCACTTACCCTTGGCAATGTCACCCCAGACCTGCTCCATTTAGTTTAGTCTGGATGCTGCTTTTGTAAAGCACGCCAATGGCAAGCAGTGAACTGCTGGACCTCTCGGAGCAGTGTGAACGCAGCTATCTCTGCCCATCCACCCCCTTATCACGCTCGCGCACACAAACCCTTCTATCAATGCCATCTGAGCCCCCAGCATCATTAAAGCTCTATAAATGGGGTTTGGTTGACATGAAACCCAGCCTTTCCATGCCAAAAAACAGCCTTCGCTGACTGACTTTCAATTATCAGTCTGCATGTAATCGTATGCTTTTCCTGTGCAGAGGGGAAAAAACACAGCCTTCGGGTTAGCAAATATGAAAATAGTAGGAATATTTGTACTTTGTATCTTGGCCATGTAGTTCTGGCAAATTAGATTACAGAGACTTGTTAACCACTGGAATGAGATTCAAGCCCTGAAACTATGAAACTGTAATTGCATTTCTAGTAATTACTTTCTAATGGCATTATAGCTGAAATGATTTAATATAACCTGTTTGCTTAAGCTCTGGTTACTGTTCATTTTCCTCTTCTCATCTACCTCGCTGCCTTTCCAGGCACAGTCATGCACCGCTTTCTGTGGTATTTAAAGGCTCTCTGTGTGAGGGTATGTGTGTGTGTGTGTGTGTCTGCGTACGCATGATTGTCATCACCAGAGATATTCATTTGCCTGTATCTTGGACGCTGGAGTCAGGCCAAGCTTCAAATGACTGCCTTTTGAAGTGTGCACTGGCCAAGCAAAATAAAGAGCCAGGGAGGAATTCCTGAAAGGGCTTGTTTGGAGCCAGTGGACTGTTACAGCATCAAGCCATACGCTAAGGCTCAGCATCAAATAATATCCTAGCCCTTTCCCAGTTCTCTTTGGACTCTCATTCTGCCATTTCTTTCTTACAGACATCATGACTGACCTATCGATTGCAAGGTTAGACAAGCTTTACCCAATGTTGGCCAGTACTCTTGTTTGTTGGGGAAATTGCAGTCCAAGTTCAAGCTGTTATCAAGAGGACTAAAATAATTAATTATGATTGATCACATTTGGCTATGATTTCTGGTAACTTCAAAATTATAGCATCATGCTCTGTAAGTATTACAGTACCAGTTTTGTTTCATTGTTAAGTTTTGAATACAAACAAAAGGGATAAATTCTTGAAATGCTGAGCGGAAATCAGGAATTGTCTTTATCCACTGTATATAGGTATCTACACTTAAGCAAGCTCTTCTATTGGTTTAGCTTTTTTCCTAATGTGTTAGATCAACCATCAGCGTAATTGCCAGACTGCCAGACCGCCAAAGTGCCAGAACAATCAACCAATCATGTTTTGATGTCGTATAATGCTACAAGGAAACATATATGCCAGTGTGTAAACCATGGAATGTCTTTCAAAAGCGTCAAATATCTGTGTTTACCACTACAGCTACCAAAACCATGTTCATGTGAATCACTGTCAACTTAGCACTGACAAACTACTAGAATCCTGTACAGATGGTAGCAGGAATTAGCATCATGGAGATGATGGCCCTATTTGAAGGCCTTACTGTAGTAGTCATAAGTTGCTCACTGCTTAAAGGTATTTGAGTAGAGGAAACAAGCTTTCATTAATTCAGTAACACTATTTCACTATTTACACTGTGTGAACGCAGGGTTTACATGTAAATCTACAGGAAAGTCACATGACTTCTATAGAGCAAACACAACCATCAGCAGTGTCCACTGAAATTAAAAATGGTGGAATGTTCTAACCAGTGCCTACAAATATCATATACAATATATAATATATACAGTCAATGGTTCCAAGTCTTATGACTATAGCCTCTTGTTCACATAGCTCATGGATCTTTGTTACAGTGAATGCTCTTAAGGGGAACTGATGCGTTGCGTTTTCCTGTTGCTTTTGTTAGTTTGCAGCCTATTGATTTACCCATAGGTGTCCTACAAGCACTGCTCAGTAGTACTGTACTTTACAGCAGCACTGTGGTTTGCTGAAGGTGCTAATGCTATTACTTTAAAAGTTGATTCAAATCTGAGTTTGACTGAAAAGGCTATGATCATGGGTTCTATTATAGGAACATGTAACGCCTGACGAGCTGGGCTTCAGCCTGGACTACTATGTATGGTTCAAATATGTATAATCAAACTACCAATTGTGTTAGTGGTGGTAAGAGTTCTTTGCATGTTATAAGCAAGTTATTAAAGCATTAGCTTTAAGTGCCCTAGTGAAAATATCTACATTTAAAGTATGTTATTAAATGCAACTGATGTTTAACTTTGCATGTATGTTATTTTCCAAGCTTTTCCAAGCTATTTTCCAGCCAGCGTAGTTTCTATTACTTGCAACAACATAACCGCTCTTGGAAGGAAACCAATTTTATACTCTAAACCTGACATTTTGCAGCAAATCTAAATATTAACCTTCAGTACCAGTCAAAAGTTTAGACACACCAAACTAAATGAATGCTGTTGGTTATTTTAAAGACTCTACACTTAACAGTTCAACTGATGAGATGTCTGAACCAGTACATATCCTGATATACCACATATACTCCTGATGTATCACAATATTATATTTTGGCCATATCGCCACCTCTAATATATTATTTTGTTTGTTATTATTATTATTATCTTTTGCACAGTCTAAAAGCTCTGGTTACTCTTTCAATGTAGTGAATATTAATGATGAACAGACCAATAGAATTGGTCCAAAATTGGTTAGAAAAACATCCTTGTTATATCAACCTCTGCAAGTTAAGAAAGCTGTTTCATCCTTCTGTAAAGTTCCATTTTGGAGGTTTTTAAGGTGGGCTGCATAATTCTATGAATGCTGTTTTATAGTTTGATACCATACTTTTATTCTAAAGTAAAGCATTAAGCTAAACATAAGGAGAACCTTCTATGAGTCTAAACTTTTGACTGGTATTGTATATTAATATTGAATTTTGGTTGGATTTTACTAACACTCTGTACAGCTTGTCCAAGTTCACAACTGTCACTATGAAAAGATGCTTTGGTGGGTGCAGCATGGATATGTCAAATCCTTTATAAGGGTAAAAGAAAACCTGAGGGATGGAAAAATGGATGCCAAATGAACCATGGCATCCCAATGCTTGTCACTCAGCGAGGTGATAACTTCAAAATCCATTTATGAACCACAACTCCAGCAAGCACTTGTGTGCTGTGGCATCGATCCAAACCCACACAGCCAGACGGCCTTATGAGCTATCCAGAAAATCCATCTCTATGTTTGATGATTAGAAATCTCAATCATAGGGCTGGGCCCAGCCACACTATCTGTGATCGTGACCTTGGAGAGTGGCCGATCAATAAAGAATGGAATCGTACAAGAGTGATATAAGTATGCCTGTAATATTTGAAGGGCATTTCATTATGATTTGTCTTTTTCTTCACATGTTTTAAGACTGTCGGCACACTAGACACTTCAGTCCTTCCTCCAAAAATTTGCCCAATCCAGCTACTGGAGTGTAGAGGAGGTTATTCCTATCTTCATTTTCCCAAGTCTTGATATGATTGGCTCTATCCAAGTGGGGATATCTCTGCAACAGGCCATTCTGGGAAAACCTCTCAGATATTTTAGACGAATACAATCAGTTTTTCCTGTTAACTTGTTTATTATATTAACTGGGGCTGAACTGTTGCGTCTCTGTACTGACCTGCTAGTGAAGAACGAGGGATGATAAATGACAGGGTCCATAGAAAACCAGTGTGATGATCCTTCATATAATCTATAGACCCCCTACTATATGTAAAGGTCATATACCAATGCAAGCTTTCCCTAGTATGGCACTTCCAAGTCAAGAAGCGTTTAGGAATCCTTCTAGCCTTTCCCGGGATTGCAGTAACTATCGCTGCATTTGTATGCCACATCTGAAGGTGAATAGAGTCTCCAGACAATGGCAGTTCACTCAGCACTGCACGCGACCCACATTAAGTCCGTGTCCCAGAGAAGGCTGGAGCCTTTCTGTCATGGGTGACCTACAAAACTAAGCAAGCTTGATGATTTCATACAAATGAGCTGAACGAGGGAGAAAGGGAAAGCGTGTGCTTGAGGTTCCTTATAACATCTGAATATACTTACAATATCTGCTAACAGCACTCATAAGGCTACACTACATTTATACAGGTCTTACATAAACCCATATGGGCATTTCTAAAGCTTTGCATCAGTTGGCGCAATGCTGGCAAACGTCAGATGACATTAAAACTGACAAAGCCAGTTGATGGTTGGAATAAGCCTTTAAATTGGCTTGTTAGCTGTCATGGAAAGCGGTAACACTTTCTACGAATCAGGTAACCGTGATGCATTATAAGTGCATTCATAAAGATCTATAAAGCATTCATAATGCTTGACATAAGTCTTTGTAATAGTACATAAATGTTCATAATCACACACATAAACTGGTATAACATCGCATTATAAGACTTCATACACAAAGAGATATCATATGTTAAAATGTTTGTATAGGTTTTCCCTGTTCTTACCATTATTGTTGAGACATGTATCATAAAGCTGACATAATGCATTAATTCATAGAGCTGATCATTAACATCATTACTTACTTCTTTAAGTCTGTAAAGAAGACTTATAAGTGTCCATTCGATGTTGTGCCTCACTGTGGATCCTTAGAAGGCATTATGCAAATGAGCACAACATTAGTTATTAAACTTGATTAAAATGATAGCGGTTTCACAGATAGTGTTAATCACGTTATAATGCATTATGTCTCTTTATACGCCATGATACATTCTTTTTTATGTCACTTTATGTGCCTTATACCGTTGTGTGATTATGAGTGTGTATGCACAGTTACAAAGACTTATGTCTAGTATTATAAAGCATCATAAAGACTTTATAGATCTTCATGAATGCACTTAATAATGCATTCTAGATATCCGGTTCTTAGAAAGTCTTACCTGAAAAGCTTATATAGGTGTCATGTAGTCTTACGAATGCTGAACGTCAGTAAAGTACAATATTTTACACAGTAGAATAACCCTTCTTATTGTAGATTAGGATTTTTGTTGAGGGTCATTATGTAAGGCTGTGAATGGCTGTGGTTATGTGTCTATGGCTCAAACTTCAGGGCATCATTACTGCTATCAAAACAGTACAGCTCTCCAAGATTTCTTGGAATCCGATCAAGACACACTTATATTACTCAATGCATGCAATATATCCTGGGCATCTGTGTGCTTCCGGAATGTTTCTGAACTTTTTAAAATAAGGCCAAGAAAAGATTGCATTTCAGCACATTGTCAGTCTTTCAGTAGCTGGGTAAAGCTTATCTGAGGTATGTAATCACCTGAGAGTGCATAGCCCTACTATCAATCATCAGCCTTAGAGGACAGATTCAGAAAGCACTGCACAAAACAGAACCAAAACGCTCTGAAATGCTGAGGTCTGGTAAAGCAATCATTTGAGGAAAAGCTATTTATTTAGGAACATTTCTATTTCCATTGGATTTAGGCTTAAGATGGTAGCAATCAGGGTAACAGACATCTGGTATTTTAATGAAGTGGCATCTTTTATATATGTATATATATATATATATATATATATACGGTGTAGAGTCATTGTGGGAGCTGCATTGTGCTGGGTGGACTAACGTGATGTACAGTTTATGAAGCCACATAGGAGTTAGCCTGGGTAGAATGTGAGAATGGGTGGTCATTGAGGGTTTATGATGAAACTGCCTTTCAGGGAGCATCAAAGGCCAGCTGGACCTGGAGTGCATTTACTCGTCCAAAACTACACCAGACTTTCATTTCCCATCAGTTATGTGCTGAGGTAGTTTCCATCTGCCCATTCCACATGCTGCTAAGGCAATTCCAATTTAATTTAAGGTAGCTATTGGGACGCTGATGATATAGTCGTGTGATGCCACTGAGAGCGGTTTTATTTCATTCACGCATTATTGAACTTTATGCCGAAAAAGATTACTTTGCCATCCTGCTCTTAGCAAATCCCATTTAAAGTTTTCAGCCCCATTCTTTACAGTCATAAGACATGCCTGTGTGTGAAGCTGCGGATAGTAAAGTGTTGTCATTTTAATTGTTCAGTTATTACGAAGCTTCGGCAGCACAATTTATCACCTTGTTTACCGCAAGACCGGGTTTCTCTCGCTAATTCAACAAATGTGCAAGTTAAGCAAATAATTCTGTTTTATTGCACATGAAGGAGGCCAGCGGAGTCGGCGGTCTAATTAACTTTGATGCTTTAGCGCAGAGCTAACGACTTCTTAAAGTTTGCATTTGCTCTCCGTGTGAGGTAGCCTCTCCTGCCATTCAGCTGCTGTCAACACTCAGGAACAACAACAACACAGCATTAGCCCAATTTAGGCTCACTTGTGCTAAATATACTATGTGCCAGCAGGTTCACCCCTCCAGTGCATTTGCCTTCACGTTAGACACATGGCAGCCAACTGCCTCATCTAAGAGCAGTGGCAGTGGTGCATTAGAAAGCAGGCCATGCATTATTGTAGGCCCATCAGCCAGGCAACCTGGACCTGGGTCTTTTCTTGATGGAGGTCCAAAATAGGAGGACATCTTTGTCTGCTTCTCAGGCTTGGAGGGGGAATAAAAAGCATTAGTGCTTTAGAGATTTTCATTCATAAACACTGGACTGTTTTCCATATCCTGAGCTAAACTCCTTTTCTGGCTCTGCGAAATGACTTTCTACCTTTGTCATAGATTTCTTTAAGGCTCCTCACTACTGTTTCACTTCTGTGGTATTCATCCGTCAATACAGGTCAGCTTTGGCCAGAGGTTTCAGGCAGTGGTGGCTCACAAAGAGCGTCTAGGCCCTTCAAAGTGTCTTTATTTTTTTGTGTTTGTTTCTTGTGGCTACAAGCCAGGCTTCAAAGTGAAAAAGCCAGCTATCCACCCAGAACTAAAACCCTCGTAGCGACTCAAAGCAATTTTCTGGCTATTTTGTTGATTTAATCCCTGGGTTGAGGGGTGGGGGTCGTCCCTCACACCCTTGAGGGTCCAGATCGCGAGGCTCCCATCAGCAAGATGCTTTAGCGCTCCATCAAGGGGGTAGGGGGGGTGGGGGTGTTGCGGGGGTGCTCATCCTTGTCTGGCTAATCAGGGATGAGCGGCTGCAGCCGTGGGATCCCTCTCAGCCCGCGTCATCTGTCAGGCCTGCTAATCACACGTCAAGGCGGGTCTCTGTTCACCACATTGCCTCTCACAGGATATTACCTGCTGGATACTTCACTAACAGTGGATATAACAGACTGTCGGCCCTCTGCTCTTTCATAGTGACCCAAGGAGATTCATACTCTGTTAAAGCACTCTTGCTTTTGTTATTGTCAAAGGAGAAATCTCAACAGGGACAGATTCTGTCAGACAAATCCTGTTGCACCAGTATACACTCTAGTGGTACAGTAGGGCTATAGTAATATATACCATAGTAGCATACTGTATTCATAAGGGTTAAAATCCTTGACCTTGCAACAACTGAATTAGATTAAGATTATTTAGGAACATTATTATATCCCACAATTTTGCTTTTATCTTCAGAACTTGATACACAAATGTGACTTATAGAGCTATGTACTCTATAAGTAGTGCAGTAAAGAGAACAAGAGCAGTGTAGATGGCATTGCACAACGATGAAGGGGCTATAAATACCTGCGGGGTGTGAGTGACAGGATTCATAGATTGAGAAGAGGTGGTAGAGTGCAGTGAATGTCTCATTCCATGTGTGGTAAGTGGCTCCAAAGCAGATGTTAATGATTGCCTAAAAGGAGTGACTGCATTTGGGCATACCAAAGACCACAGTGTGAAGGAAGTAGCTGAATCTGCAGGTGTATGGAAGTGTACAGTCATACAGGTCTACCAGCAGTGGCTAAAATCCCAGTCTACAGGGAATTCTCCTCAGAATTGTGCCAGGGAAGGCATTTACCACATATGGCCCAACTGCCCAATTCTTTGATACAGCTGAACATTGATGTGGCCTACATCCAGCCAAATTGTACCACAGCTGTTATTTGTGCTTGTGGAGGTATTACACTCTATTAGGTTTGTTTCAGTCACAGGTGACTAGTTTTTTGCCCGGTGAGCTTATTTGTTCATTATTATAACTGATTATATCACATTCTAAATATAGACTTTAGTCTACATCTTTAGACTGATATATCCCAGTGCAGATATGAATTCTAAATAATGAAGTGAATGTAAGTCAAGCTGTGGTTTGAGTGGCTTGATGTGACCACTACAACGGACTTTGAATCAACAAGGCTGCAAACTGTGGCTAGTTCACTGAAGTATGTATTCAACATATGCTTGCTTATGTAAACGCTTTGCATTCAGTTTGCACCTGAAATGACTTTCAGACTGAAAGTGGGTCTTTAAAGGTGAATGGTGTAGGGCAGGGTAGGTTTGTTTTTATAGGTCACAAACTAGGTATATATGTATAATACAGGCCATCCTGTTGTATTTGAATCAAGTACTAGGAGTTAAACGGTATGGTCAAATGATGTGTTAGCCATTTTAGAAGGTGGTTAAGACCATGTTGAATGGATCTTAATTGGCATTCTTCGTTTTCAAGCCTTTGAGAATGTCTGTGTGGAAAACTAGATCTCCGTAGCCCCGCTGTTGTAGCTTACCCTGCCATGTGGATATAGCATGAAAATTCAAGCTCCTACCAGACTTCTTCAGAAGCGTAGGGACATATTCTAAGAAGTAAGAACATAAAAACCTTCAAAGCTGGCTCCATTTCATCTCAAGCCATTTTCCAACAGGAGGAACACGTCTCCTGAGCCCTGCAAAAATACATGGCCATTTCTTTTGTTTTACGATGAAAGAATTATGTTTCCATGTGAGACTATAACGTCGTCCGGAGAGCAGTCAGGGAACACCAACTTTTGAGAGAGTAGCATGAACCCCGAGCAGCCATGCTATGGAGGGCAGTGCAGATGTCTCCCCTATACCAGTATTAATCTGTCAACTTGGGTTATAGGCTGCCATGTCAGAGGAGGGCGTGAGCTCCCCAGATGCAGGTGTTGCCTGCTTTGTGATCATGGCAAGCTGTCACAGGAAACACTGTCAAGATATATGCACTCAACCACAAGGTCCCAGATTCCTACTCCGTTTTAATTGCCAGAGGCATTCCTTGGGGGGAATGTAGGAAGGAGAAAGCCTAAAACTGCCCTCTGAGAATCTGGCCCCTGCCGAGAGTTGCATGGCTGAAAAGACTTGTGATGGCCTATAACGTATGGAGTCGTTCTCTTCTTAAAGCCAACAGTGTAAAGTTAATTGTCTTGCACAAGTATGGTCCCCGATGAGCTGTGTGGAGTTTGATCCATGCAAACTGACACGGACAGCTAATGTCAAAGTTCTCCAGTCCTTGTACAATTCAGAAACTGTAGGTTTACTATAAATACATGAAACATGCTACTGCAGAATGAAACATTTATCTCCCCCTGTCCTGTATCCCATTTCAGGTTTAAGGTTCAATCCAAAACATCAGGAACATAGAATTCTCCTACCCTGCCATTGTATTACCCAAGGATCAGTGAGAGGGTGTCATCATGGGGATGCGAGGCCTGCTCCTGGCCTGTGTGGCTTTAGCCACTCTGCTAGATCTCTCTAACGCTGGCCTGGTCAAGAAGGTAATCAGACACAGAAGAGAATCCCTAATGCCACCCAAAACAGAGAACATGTCCCTGCCTAATCCAGACCAACCAGTGGTCTTCAACCATGTCTACAACATCAATGTCCCGTCTGGATCCTTGTGCTCAGTGGACCTAGACTCACCTGGAGGATCTGAAATGAAGCCCCGGTCCGTTCCATCTGAGCAACACATGGAGCACACAGTGGACGGGGAAAACCAGATAGTTTTTACTCACCGGATCAACATCCCCAAGCAGGCCTGTGGATGCGATAGCCACCTGCCGGATCTGAAGGATCTCCTGAATAGGCTGGAAATGCTGGAGGCTGAAGTGTCTAGCCTGAGGGATCAATGCACGAGTGGGGCCGGCTGCTGTGGAGCTCAGGTTGCAGGTGAGTTCTGATATGAAGTAAGCCTAGACACCTTTTGATCCTCAAAGAGGAGTCAGGGTATTATGCTTTAGTCTTTGATCTTGATATCACACATTCAATCCTCCAGTCATTGTCTGTTCTTCACAAGCTTGTACAGTATGGTTAATTTGTATAGTCTGATGATTTTATGACCTGCCAGTTGCCCTGTGTTTTTTTCAGGTGAAGTCGCCACCAAGCCTTACTGCAGTGGGCGTGGCAACTACAGCACCGAGACCTGTAGCTGTGTCTGTGATCCTGGCTGGAAGGGGCCCAACTGCTCTGAGCCCGAATGTCCCAATTTCTGCCAGGACCAAGGCCGCTGCGTTGACGGCAAGTGCGTCTGTTTTGAGGGCTTTACGGGAGAAGACTGTGGAATTGAGTTGTGCCCTGTTGACTGTGGCGAAAATGGCCAGTGTGTTGATGGGGCATGCATCTGTGAAGAAGGCTTCCTTGGGGAGGACTGCTCCATGACCAACTGCCTAAACAACTGCCTAGGTCGGGGCCGCTGTGTGGACAGTGAGTGTGTGTGCGATGAACCCTGGACGGGCTTTGATTGCTCAGAGCTTATCTGCCCCAATGACTGCTTTGACCGTGGCCGTTGTGACAACGGAACCTGCTACTGTGACGAGGGTTTCACTGGGGAAGACTGTGGTGAGGTTACCTGCCCAGGCAACTGTAACAACAAAGGCCTTTGTGTTAATGGTCAGTGTGTCTGCAACTTTGGCTACAGTGGAGAAGACTGCTCCAAGCTGACATGTCTCAACGACTGCAGTCAGAGAGGCCACTGCTTCAATGGCAGATGCATCTGTGATCCTGGCTTCCAAGGTGAAGACTGTAGCATCCTCTCCTGCCCTGACAATTGCAATGATAGGGGTCAGTGTGTGAATGGAGAGTGCATATGCGATGCTGGATACCAAGGCGATGACTGCTCTGAGCTCTCCTGTCCCAATGATTGCCATAACCATGGACGTTGTGTCGAAGGAAAGTGCATTTGCAAGCAGGGCTTTGCAGGGGAAGACTGCAGCATTAAGACATGTCCTAATGACTGCCATGACCACGGCGAATGTGTGGATGGCGAGTGCGTCTGCCATGATGGTTATACAGGAAAAGACTGCAGTGAGCTGACCTGTCCTAATGACTGTCATAACCGAGGTCACTGTGTGAATGGTCAATGCGTGTGCAACAAAGGCTTCACTGGGGAGGACTGCAGCATTAAGACCTGTCCTAATGACTGCCATGGTCATGGTGAATGTGTAGATGGCAAGTGTGTCTGCCACA
>CM067499.1:20407080-20431243 GCA_034552555.1 Semaprochilodus insignis
AAAAAAAACAGGAGAGTCAGGGTTCACATGGCAGGATGATTCTGGCTGCTCAAAGGTGACACAAGAGGGTATGCTAATCTGGTAGCTAAGATTAGCATATGTGCTTTGTGTGATAGTAGCAGTTCTATCCAATCAAAAACTAATGCAAAACCAAAAAGTCAGGTCAAGCTGGTGCCAGGTGGTGGGAAAGCAGCTTAATGTTTGAACTTAACTTTAGCTGTTTCACAAACGAATAAATAATAAATAATACAGACAGTCCATAAGATTGTAAATCAGCCTAATGGAATTCTACAAGAATTGTAATTGTTAATGGGGAACTACAGTAAAGCGTAGTTATAACCATCCTAAACACTGAAAGTGACATGCTGACAACTAAGCTCCAGCAGTTTCATCTTAATACCTGGAAAATTATATTCTCTGAGAATTACAGTAATCTGTGGTTATTTGCATTCTAATTAGCTAACATGCTAACAACCTAACTCAGGTTGTAGAGCTATAGATCATTGAATCTGCTGAGCTCCTTGAGACTCACTGTATAGTGTAGATATCAACAATGTACCTTACATTCAATCAATCAATCAATTATTCCACTTGATTGATCAGAGTATTGAATCTGCTGTGGTCTTTGAGAACTATTGTAAACTGTAATTGTCAACATCTCTTCTGCAGGACTCAGGCCTGGAACAGAATATGGAATGGGAGTGACCGCAATCAAGGATGAGAGGGAAAGCTTGCCCACCACGACTAATGCTGTGACAGGTAAGATGCCACCATCATTTCAAAATCCATCAAGATGTTTACACAGTGTAATAGTGATGTTGACCAATCTCCAGTAAAGGCGAATTCAGCCTTAATGATTCTTGGACACATGGTTCTAGGAACAACTTTTAATTAGCCTTCTCCACTTAGACCTTGATGCTCCTAAGGATCTGGAGGTAAGCGAGGCTTCAGAAACCACCCTGGTCCTGATCTGGAGAAGACCCATGGCCAAGATTGACATCTACAGACTGGTGTTCGTGTCCGCTGACGGCCACAGGGCTGAGCTGGAGGTTCCAGGCAGTGCCAGCACTTACACCCTAAGAAACCTGAGCCCAGGCATGCTGTACACCATCACCCTCATCTCTGAACGAGGAAGAAAGAAGAGCGCACCAGCCAGTCTTTCAGCCTCTACAGGTCAGTCTTTCACCCCAGTGACCACTGTTCTACTGGTTGGCATTAGTATGCAGTGTGCTGGAGTTGCTCCTCGAGTAGCTATAGCTTCAAGTTCTCACCTTCTTAAAGACATAGAGAAATATTTATTCTGGACTTCGTGAGTTCAGTCCATTTTATATTGATCTAGGTTTCAGCTCTTTCCCAACCTCTTGGCCAAAGAGGGATTTATCTGCTGTAGAACTTCATGCATCCAGTCACCAGGCGGTGCAGCCAACCTAAGGGATGGAAGTTTTTCTTCCCCAGAAAAGCGTCAATGTTTCTTTTGGAGTGTGAAGGAGTAGATTGTACAAAGCCTTGTTAATATAATTTTAGGTTCTGTCCGCTACTCTATTGGCCAGGGAGATCTTTTCATCCATATAGTTCTGGTGCCAAGGACAGAAGCCAAGCTGAGGAATGAATTGAACTCATTGTTTGCTCCAACTATACATCCTTTGTGCCTTTTCTGTTCCACGCTTACAACATGTGGATTTATTTTACTCCTTAAAGCAACAAGGGAAAGACAAATACGGATGATTATGACATTTTTTGGTGGTACTTAAAGTGCTGCCTGAATGGCCAAACCAAATATTATATTGCAAAAAAATGTGCCTTGTTATATAACTGGGCAATCTTAAAAAGGCAAAGGGGGGAAGAAGTGATATGACATGAGGGAGACAGTTGGAAAAGACGAAATAGCTACTTTTACTCCTTGGAATCTGGTGCTTCCAAAAATATAGACTATGCCACACAGAAACACAGACACCCACACACATATACACGTTCGCACACAAAGCTTATTCATGTGATAATTGTCCAAACGAGGCCACGCCTCTCTGGTTTTGTGCGATTTGACCAGGATGAACGGAGGGGCGGGGTAATAAAAAGGCCCCCATGCTGAGGTGCCTGTTAAAACACTGCCTCCGAAATCAGCAGTGCTATAATCCCGTAAATTCATTTCTGCTGCCATTATCGCCTCAGGACAGGGAGTACAAACATGGAGCATACACTCTCCACAGGCCCATAATGGGATGAGGGCGGGTGGGGGCAGGGAGACCACTCGGTACGGGCCTTTATCCTGACGGACAATCATCGGGTGCCTTGCTCAAAGGATTACAAGTATCGCAGCTCAAGTGCCTAGGGACCCACCAAATGAGGTCATTAAGGGACAGTAAGCATTCTGCAGTGCTGGAGACCAGTCACATCTGTGCATCAGCACCATCGGGACAAAACCTTGTATCTCCATTAATGCAATTTTGCATTCTGCATTTTTGGTTTACGGAATTTGAAAATGCTACCGGCCCTTTAATATCATGAATGGACCAAATGCTCCAAAATCTGGATTCATCAACATCCATTCAAAGTTTTTGTCCCAGTAATGTCGATATGTACAAACACTGTCAAAAAGAAAAAAAACTGACTTCAGTTGGTTTTGCAATTGAATAGGTCACAATCAACTAAAAAAAATACTTTGATTGAAAAAAATGTTCGTCATTTTTTAGGTTGGATAAGGCTAATTCAATTGCTTGTAACAAATTAGAGTCATTTTTAGGTTGAACCAACATTTTACAGTACATATCACTGCTGTCGAAACTGAATAACTGAAGTTATTTGGTCTTTGCTTTTGGTTCATTCCTCATTTGCACACGCTGTAAAAGGCAACAGACATTTTCCTATTATGCCAAAAAGTGAAAATGACAAAAATGCAAATATAAGGTTTTGTATCAGCTGCAGTGATATGCATGCACTTGCATATATACACACACGTGTATACGTATACTAACACCCAGAAAGTACCATTTGAAAAAAGGGTCCTTCTATTGTGACCAGACTGACATCGTAACAGTAGCAGAACCCTTTTTGATGCTATATAGAACCATTTTCAAAAAGGCTCTGTATAGAACCATATACAACACATTCTTCAATGATCTGAAGAACAATTCTACCATGCAAAGAGCCATTTAAGCATGCAAATGATTCTTTGAGTGTTCATGGCTCCATATAAATCTTTACTAAACAACCCTTAAAGAGTGTATATCACTGTTGCCTTTGCTAAGGATACTTCAAAGAGCCCTTTGAAAAGAGATGTAGGTTACAAATTACAGGAAGCTGCAAAATTAAGAAAATATCAATGAAGATTAGCCTGGTAGATACATCAATAACCATAATGAGCTAACTCACATGAATGAGCACTGACCAAATTAGATCAAATGGCCATTTACAGTTATTTTATGTCAAGACATTATGATAAATGATACAGATATTTAGTATTATTGGGAGTAAATCACATTTCAATCTACACAGTATATGCTGTTATAAAATGGTAGTTATTAATATGATACCTTTTTAATAGGGCAATAACATTCTATACTATTAATGTAATTAATTGAAGCAAATCTGGAGCATTTCTACTGGCCCAATCATCATGTTATTTTACCACTATGTAAAGGAGGGATATGTCTTGCAGGCATATAATTCTGCTAGAATTTGAGATAATTTCATGATGAATGCACAAATAGATCTCCAAATAATATATATTTAGTCTTGTCTTGTTATATTAACTTACATTCCAGGTTAAGCCTGTTTTCCTTCTCCAGTAACATTACTGTTTATAAGACTTGAAGTTTGAGAGCGATAAACCATTATTAATATAGGAAACTCACCATTCACTTCTTTCCATAATGAAGACTTTAACCCCTTAAACTCTAGACTTAGCATTCAGCTATTAATCTTAATACCTACTATACAGTAAGTATGATGAATCATTCACTGGCTGTTGATTGAAGCTGATATGAAAGGTATATATAGTTAAGAGACGGACGAGAATAGAAAAATACAAAAAACACTTTGCTGTGCATTATGATGGGCTGCATGTGTACAGTATAAATATGCTAATATCAAACGTGCTTGCGAACATTTGCATGAAGAAATGATGACAATGTCTTTAAAGGAATACTCCAGTGGGTTTTCAGATTAACCTCTTTATAACTGCTAAGTCTGTAGGGTAAGGTCCATTACCACATTACCACAGACTGCTAAGTCTGTATGGTACGGTCCATTACCACAGACGATAGTGTAAATGCGTTTCCCTGCACTTGGATAAGAACAGAAAACTTGTTCATTGTTAATACACCTACAACAGAAGCCAATGAGCAGCTGCTGAAGCGACCAGCTGAAGCTACTGTCCATTAGTTTCTCTTATTAGTGTGTTTTGGCTGAAAAACCGAGGAGTATTCATTTAAGGTGACTCTGGCTTGTCATCAAAAGGCTCCACCGCCACCCAAATGAAGTGAAGGCCAGATCTAAGGCATACAGAATGCAATCCTGATTTAGATTACCGGACAAAAGAGACTGTTTAATTCATTGAAAGTTTGCAATCTGACTGACAATGTTACCTTTCATAAGCAAATTCTCAGCTGATGCCTGCGAAGGTCATTCACTCCATTCCCCTTGTCTTTCATCCCATTTTGCCCACCATGCTTCTGCCCACTTGAATGTGCATTGAGAGGATAATGGAAGCCTGTGGTGCATCTCCAAGCTATCCGCTCCTCTCTCTTCCCGAACGCTGATGGAGCACAATGATATTCAATTACGGGGTTACGCTGCACTGCATGGCCGCCTCGCACGTTTTGAAGTGTTGGGCGTACTTCTGCTCAAAGCAGGCTACGCAGAACCTTCAGAAATTAATGGTTCCTCTCCGAGCCATTAATACCTCAGCTGGCTCAGCAAGCTGTTACTCAGGTGCATGGTCGCTGTTAATGGGCTAAGACCAAAGGGTGACTCTGCAGATGAGCCTGTTCATCACTGCAGACTTTACAACGTCATGCAGCACTTCTTCATTCCATTGCATGGGCAGATGTTCGTTCTGCATGGAACAGATGGAACTGAACTGGAGATCAACAGACACAGATGTTTATTACCCTTTACTCACAGAGGGGACACGTTTCCTCCAGATCATTTCAAATGGTTTTCAATGGTTTGTTATTATTGATGAGGTTTTAAAGAAGTGAATGGAGTTGATGGAATTCCCGTATTGCAACTCAACTGCAATGGAAGAAAGAAAACTCCAAAATGTAAAGAGTGCACAAAAAAACCTGTGTGTGCTTGTTTCAGGGTGGAGTTTGAAGTGTTACTTGTTGCATTATGTGTCCCTGGTCAAATGACATGTTAAGATGATATTCTAAGTTAACAGAGAACACACGTCTGCACATTTGAATGCATTATTATGTGCTTTTTTTTTTTCTTGTATTTTTCATATTGGTGGAAAATAGAACATAAACTGTAACACGTGCAGCACTCATGGCACCTTTTATATTCAGCAATTTTATTGTAACTAAATTGCAACAAAAGCAATAAGCTTAGACATTCTGCACTAAAATATGCATAAATATATCATTGACTGCGCAATGTTTGTGCACCCAGCTAAAATCACGATGATGCAAGTCTATTAATAACACCCTATTAACTGTAATAATGTGGAATTCCATAGCAAGCACCTAGCAACACCCCACATGGCACCGTAGCAACCACCAAGCAACACTGTGGCAAGCACTGAAGGTACCATAGTGACCACCTAGGATACCACAACAACCACAAAGCAACACCTTAGCATCCATGTGGGGTACCATACACCTTGGAATACCATAGCAACTACCAAGCAACACCCTAGAATCCTTGTGGGGTATCATAGCAAGAATGTAGCAATACAATAGCAACCACCTGGAATAGCATAGCAANAAGATGATATTCTAAGTTAACAGAGATAAAGGGAATTCCATAAGTTAACAGAGAACACACGTCTTCACATTTGAATGCATTATTATCTGCTGTATTTTTCATATTGGTGGAAAATAGAACATAAACACTCATGGCACCTTTTATATTCAGCAGTTTTATTGTAACTAAACAGCAGCAAAAGCAATAAGCTTAGACAATCTGCACTAAAATATGCATAAATATATCATCATTAATGACTGCGCAATGTTTGTGCACCCAGTTTAAATCATGATGATGCAAGTCTATTAATAACACCCTATTAACTGTAATAATGTGGAATACCATAGCAAGCACCTAGCAACACCCCACATGGCACCATAGCAACCACCAAGCAACACTGTGGCAAGCACTGAAGCTACCATAGTGACCACCTAGGATACCATAAATACCACAAAGCAACACCTTAGCATCCATGTGGGGTACCATACACCTTGGAAAACCATAGCAACTACCTAGCAACATCCCACATTGAACACCATTGCAACTACCAAGCAACACCCTAGAATCCTTACGGGGTATCATAGCAAGAATGTAACAATACAATAGCAACCACCTGGAATAGCATAGCAACCACCTAGCAACACCCTGGAATAGCTCAGCAATTACCTGGCACATGCTGGAATACCATAGCAAACACCTATCAACACCCTGGAGTACCGTAGCAAACACCTCACATGGGTTACTATGTCAACGACCAAGCAACAGCTTAGTAACCATCTGAGGTAAGATAGTAATCACCAGGCAAACACCTTAGCAAATATTTAGGATGCCGTAGCATCAACCTAGCAACCATCTGGGATACCATACCAAGCACCTAAAAACAACCTAGCAACCACCTGGAATACCATAGCCACCATCTCGCAACAGCCTTGCATCCATATGGGCTTTCATATTTTTCACAACAATATAGCAATACCTTAGCAAACATCTGGAAGACCACAGCAGCCGCCAAGCTAACACCATTGTGCTGCTTTGGTCTTTCTGAAACACCGTGGGTCATTTTTCAGCTCCTAGAGCTAAAACATCCTGGGGCTATGGAATAAAGAGTCTACTATGAATTGGATGCTGTGAGAATGAAAAATGGATTTTTGCCATAATGTAAATCTTCTGTACATTCCATAGGCTCATAAACACTCTCCTTCCCTTCTGCTGAACTTGTTCTTGAAAGTACCTACTGTTCTCTAAACATGGCACTGCAGTACAGAGCACTATACGTGCACTGAAGAAAGAAGACTGTCCCAAACTTCCCCGCTGCCACCAACACTTTACTGTGCTCCTCAGGATGTGCTCATTCACATGTACCTGTGCTCCACTGTCTTGTCTGCTTAAACTTCTTCTGTTTATCATCCAGACGACAAAAAGCCGCTGGTTGGCAACATCACCATCTCTGAAGTGTCCTGGGACAGCTTCAATGTCTCCTGGGAGCTGGAGAGAGGGGAGTTTGAGGGCTTTGTGATCGAGGTGGCCGACCCCGATGGCCTCTCGGAAGGCCAGAACCACACTCTCTCAGGCCAAGAGTTCAGCTTGGCCGTTACTGACCTCTCTCCCAGCACTTTCTACAGGGTCACTCTGTACGGACTGTACAAGGGAGATCTCTTAGAGCCAGTCTTTGCCGAGGCCATCACAGGTACCACCGTTCGCTTGGTGCAGGAGCACCATGTCTCCTTTGTGCACCTCTTCTTTGTATCTTCACCATCAATAACAGTAACACATTCTTAAGAACGGACTCCAGTCCAGTACTAATGCCTTCCCGCTGTCTCTATAACACACTGGATGCTAAACGAGGACTAACACCTAATATTTATAGCAGTTTATCTACCAGCATGTACTAAAAAAGCACTCTTAACTTTTTAGCACTAATTAAATAGGAAATAAACAATGTCTTTTATAAACAAACACTTACCCAATACAGCAATAAGTCATTGTAGGCTGTGCATTAAAGTGGCTTCACTACAGGTTTCCTAAACCCCTCTTACCGAGTATTCAGTTGAGTTCGGCAGTCATGGGCGTGTATACATCAAGTCATTTACGATGGCTTCCAGGAAGTCTCTGATTAAGCGATGCTGTTAGCCATAGCCAATATGTTCTACAAAAGCTACTGAATGCAAGCTAATGCATGATCAGGGTGCCCTGAAATCTTTGTAGTTTCTAAATAATAAGCTTTTTGGGTTCAATAATTTTTCTGTTAAGTAATGTAGATTTATTTTGTTGGGCCACATTTAGCTTTGATTACGTTGGGCGTTCGCCATGGCATTGTTTCTTCAACATTATGCAGCATCAGAACATTTATTACTGTTGTATTCATTTTTGGCTGAGATCCTGTACTCCATAAGACTTTCATTGAGCTGTGGTGGCGAGCGCATGTGTGGAAATGATTCCTCATGCTCCCTGAATTACTGTTCCACAATATAAGCCCAATGCATCTTGGCGTTGTCATCCTGGAACATGGCCATGCCATTAGGGAAGAAGACATCCATTGACGGGATAACCTGGTCATGAAGTACATTCAGGTGGTCAGCTGACTTCATTCTGTTGCCACATTAGGCTGCTGAGCTGCAACCTGACCAAGTGAAGCACGTAGTGCATGAAGTGTGCATGTAGAAATGCTCTTACTTTCACTGTCAAACAGAGCTGTGTGTTCTTCTGTGTTATTAAGTGTTTGGGTGATTTCTGATCACAGTCATTCACGACACCTTTCTGCTCTGTGAAATCGGTTCTCCACTGTCCTTCAATGTGTTAATAATGTGTTGGACAGTTCTGAACCCAATTTCTATATATTTCAGTTGTTATCCTTGACACAGGACAATAATCTGACCCTTCTGAAACACAGTAGCTTCTTTTCCATGACCACTGGATACGTCTTCCCACATAGTTGTTTAAGGAATAATGAAAAGCTGCTCACTGCCGACTAATATTACCAGCTTAATTACATTAATCACCGCAGTAATTAGCCAATCAAAGGCTCCTTAGTGTTTCGTCACTGTCCAAAGAAAAACATGTATCTTAAAAAAGTTAACTTTACAGGAGAGGCATAAAACATAATTGATTTCTAATGTAAGTCAATGGAACCAGACTTTTTTTTCAAGCAGTTTTGGGCCATTTTTGTTGGTCCATTCGACGTGAACCTTTCACACAGTGTAAACAGCAGCTGCTGTTTTCAAATGATCCATAAATGTAAAAATGGACAGTCTTTGAACAGCGTCCATGTGCTTATTTGAATCCAGAGGGTGCCTTGTTTGCCAGGCAGTAGGCTATGGTTGTCAAGCAACATAACATTTGTAATGTAACTTAGTGTATGAATACAGAATTCAGTTGATAGGTGGAGTCATATGTGTGTGGGGCTCAGCCAATCAGATTTTAGATCCAGATACATAGGCATCGTCTTTTCATTTATCTACAATTATAAGAATGCTCGACCTAACTTGTTTGAGGTGCACGTGACAACCTAAAGCCACAAGCAGCCTTTTCACCTCATCTTTTGTAGGTCCAGGACATGTAAAGGCTTCAGTCCACTCTCTCCCACTCAATTGCGAGTTAGAGCATGCTCACATTCAGAGCACACCTGCAATAGAGCATAATGAAGCCTTGCGCTTTCTGGTCTGCCTAATCACAGACAAAGCCTGCAGGTGCACAGGCCAACCTCTATGACTACAGCCTTATTTAAGCCCATCAGCCAAAGAGAAGTCAAGCTAATAATAGCCTTTTATTTTTAATGGGCCATAGCCTACAACGTGCATTGTAAGCATGCCAGTGCAGTGTTTTTTTTTATTATGTATGTATCAACATCATTATGTACAACACAAAACACTCCTTTCCAAGGATAGAAGATTATTATGACACATGTTCTCCACAACGTAGTCGCGATGGCTCCACAGCCCACTACATTATGCTTCTGACGCCGGTTATTAGCTCCGGGCACAAGTTTTGGCATTGCTTAGTTACTCAGCAAATAAAGATGCCGACTGGGCAGGAGCGGCCTGCCAGGGAAGTGATCCCAAGGAGTTTTTGTCATTACTTCTGAAAGCTCTCGTCAGTATGCAGACCGGCTTTTCTAACTCCGCAACGGCCTTCATTCTGCGGCCTCACTTTCACACATTTTCTTGGCATTTATCAAGCAGTGGCTGCAGGGGCCACAGTCGCAGCAGACTCGCGAGCGTGCATGCTAATAGGTGAAGTGAATGAGGCGAAGCGATTAGACTGAAATTAGTCAGACTCCAGAAGTTAAACATTTTTCTTAACTCATTCTCGTGCAGGATGTTCTTGCGGAAAAAGACTGGCTGGAGATATCTGCAGAGATCTTACTCAAATAACCTGTATGGGCCAAGAAATACATGCTTGAATATGAAGGTGTCAAGGTCATGTTTTTTTCATGTTACTATTGTGTTTTGTGATTATGGCTGAAATATCAATAAGTTTGGTCTCATTAAGCTTTGGCTCTGGGGAGTTTCTGGGACAGCATGCACTTTGCAGCTGTCCGTGCAGCCAAGTGAAGATGAAAGTATGGCAAGAACAGCAATGTTCAGCAGACGTGTAAATGTGGCTTCATAACGACTCCATGAAAAAGCCCACTTGTGAACAGCTGAAATCTGCCCATAAACTGCAAACAGATATGAGGAACTGTCAGTTGAACATGACTGGTTGCTACTAACCCTGCTAGAAACACCAGCATGCACCAGCATGCACCAGCAAGGGTGGTCACCTGTAAAGCCACCATGTGTTGTGCTTCGAATGTTGGTCCAAGATAGCAAGCATATATCGGTCTGCTGGCTTGCTAAGGTCGGCACATTGCTGACTGTTTTCCACTGCTGGTACATCCATGGACCACCCAGATTACTGTCCTGCCCACAAGATCTAACTTACTGAGCTCCCTTCATTGGCTTCCAGTAGCTGCCTTCATCAGATTTAAAATGCTGAAGCTTCCCTACAAAGAATGGCTCCTCCCTACCTTATGGCAATGGTCAAACGTTGATCTGTATCTCGAGCCCTTTGAGCTTCAAGTACAGCTCAGCATGACCTGCCATCGCTCAAGATACATGAAAGACAAGCATCCAGGCTCTTCTCTGTTCTGGCACCCAGATGGTGGAATGAACTTCCACTGGTTGTCCAAACAGCAGACTCTCTCGCGGTCTTCAAAACAGAGACTGAAGACCATCTCTAAGTGAAGCACTTAAGTGAGCACTAATTGAAGTATATGCTGAAATTGTATTGCATTGTATTGCATTTATGCTGACCTTAGCTTATCTTCTCTGTAGGTATGAGCACCGGCTTAGGATTGCTAGGTCGTGCACCTCTAGGTCGTGCTGTATTTAACTCTGTATTCTTCTTTGTAGGTATTAGCACTGGGCATTGTTTGGGCAGTCACTGAGCTCAGAGGGAGTTTAGACCTATTTGCAATAGCTGGGATAAATTTTTCTGATGGAATACAAAGCACTTTTGTAAGTTGCTCTGGATAAGAACGTCGGTGGTCTCTGCTAAATATAATAAATGTAGAGGAGAGTCAGAGAGGAGGCCAAAAAAAATCATCCTAGCATACAGTGATTTGGTTGAATATGCAGTACTAGATTAAAGTACAGTACAGACTTGCTTTAACTGTTATATTCTCTTTATAACTGGATCCTTCCCTTACTGTTAGCTGACCAAGTAGCAGAAAGCTAACCTGCTAAAAGACTAATACTGCACAACACTGCATTAGATAAAACGGAGGCATGCAAAGCAAAGAATGTTACTTGCATGCCTGTTACAAGCTGAAAATGTCCATATTTAAACTAGAGCAGGCATAAAAATCCCTTATAGCACAAAACTAAAATTGCTGGTGTCATGCTAAAAATACTCTGTAGCAGCACGTCTTTATAGTAAGCACAGTTAAAACATTATAATGACATGATTTTACAGTATTAGGGTGAATAATTTGTGTAGGCTATAAACCTCTGAATAAAGTCAAAGCATCTTGGGCTGCAGAAATAAGGTGGATAGCAAATAAAGAGGGATTCCACCAATTTCTCAGTCACTGACAAGTAAATAGATTCATTTGGAGCGGTCAGTTTTGAAACGGTGCATTGTATAGAAATGGTCCAACTTAGAAATACTCCATGTTGTGACAACCAAATAAATTAGGTTTATTCAAGCTCACAAATAGACTTTGAACGAAAGATTTTTTCCATGAAAGTAATTATTTGAGTTGAGTAAAACTTTACTAAACAAATTTAATTATTTTTTAAGAAACCAGGACTGAAAAGTGCACTAGCTTCACAACTACAACCATTTTATTTATTGTTTAACATGATTGCTTCATGTAATATTGATAAAGTGTCCAATCCTGAAAACAAAAGCTTTCTTTGGGTATTACACTGTAAACAGTACAACCTAAAAATACTATGTGTATAAGTTTTACTCAACTTAAAATATTACCTAGATTGAAAGTTCATACAAAGTCCTTTTTTAGGTTGAATAAACCTAGCTCATTTGCTAGTAACACCAATGAACCAATGAAGCCCTTTTTTAAAGTATTTATGTACTTCTTTGCCCTTCTCCATATGTTTGGTAAATACATTTTTAGGCCAAAGCCAGGCCCAAAGTCTGTTGTAAAACAATGTCTCAGTCATCAGGCAACTTATTCATAATTCATTTTCATTGTTTAACTTACTGTAAGGTAGCTTTTAGATACAATAAACTTCAGACATCTGGTTCCCATCACCACCACAGTGAACAACTCCGATTCCTCTCGAATCGAACCACCCTGAATGACTTTGTTTGATTTTGAAAAATCTGTGGAATTTTCCATTAACATTTTTCTCTTTGAAACCAAGGCCAAGAGCCATTTATCAACCTTCATCTGTTTAGACAATACTGTAGTTGTCCTGTGCTTAGCTCGGCTGTATTAACTATATTGGCAGGCAACAACCTGGAAGGTTATTGAGCTATTGCTCAAAGTATCACGACCACCAGCAGACCTCTTTTCTGCAGGTTAGCTGGCGCCTCGCTCCTCCTCCGTGAACAGACGGCTCTTTGTCCGGGCTGAGAGACTTAGCAGAGACCAGCTTGACGAAAGTGATCTGTGGTTACCACATGTTAGCGCTCTTTAAATCGCTCACAGAAGTCCCCCCTTCCAACACTCCTACTGACAGTTCTCTCGAGCTAGCGCTCCATGCTAATGAAGAGTGACAGCTCCACAGGATTTGTGCTCGCTGGGTTTCATTTCCAACCACTTCTTCTCCTCTCAACAAACAGCTTGTGATTCTCACGTCATCCCGAGCTTGAGAGGAAGAGGAGGTTCAGTCCGGTCAAGTGTTTGGAGGCCCCCTCTTTGCTGCAGTGTTCGGAAGAGTTACAGCAATTGCTGAATAAGGGGGTTCAGTTTAGGACAGCAATGGTTTTGCTAAGTGCTGCATTGACACAGTTGGATGCAACCTGGTTTGTTTCAGTCTGTCTATGTTCTACGTTTAATCTTCTTGGCCCTCTTAGCATCCATTAGATGAATCTTCCCTTAATGATAAAAGTAAACATTGACATTACTCCAGTGCTTTCAAGCACTTGCTTATATGCCTACTTAGTCCGGCTGTTTGAACGTATCCATTATTTGCTTTGGGTCTTGTGATGGCCTTCACATGCATTGGGTCATGTAATGGCCTTCTTCTTGACTCCGTAGCATTTCTCAGTAATAACCGGCCGATACTTTGCTTTATAAACAATGCTGCTCTTAAAGCTACCGTCAATAAATTGAATAGACTAAGAACGGTATAATGGTAGAAAAGTAAAGAAAGAAGTTCATGTGTCAGGTTGCTTCACTCTTAGCTGCAGTACTCTTTTTGATTGGCGTAAAGAGGATTAGAGCTGCTAGGCTTCTCTTGATAATGATAGTCATGCTAGTAATCCCCACCAACAATACATGATGAATTATGGATCACTTCAAAGAGTATTTTGTTATGCTCACTTTTCCCATGCCTATTCATGCACAGAAGAAAGTTTACACTAAGCTGGAAAAGGTTGTGACATAGATCATATTCTGCATGATGGTAATGTCCTTAGATGACTTGGAAAGAGGGGCCAGTCAGACTTCATGTATCTGACCACATGTATGTGTTGGAGAACCAATGGAATTAGGTAGTAGACCATTGAGTCTGAATACTTTACCAGCTCTTATTGGCAATGATCGAGGTCTTTGTTGCTGCAAAAACGATCATTTGTTTGTTCAGAGCGCTCTGGAGGTTACTTATTTACCACATTTACCACTGCATTCGGCTATTTGTGCTTTCCTTAAAATCCAATGCCGCGTTCTTGGAAGAAGTGGTTTACTTGTTCAGGCAATACACTTCAATTGCTTACCCATAAAGAAGAAGGTCTAGAAACAAACCCCTGTCTGAAGATACTTTATGAGACTTTATAGAATGTAATGAAACAAGCCTCAAATTCATCATTAGCTTTCTTACTAACACTCATATGGCATTCGTGTTCTCAGTAGAATGAGCAATCTGGATTCTACCGATCATTTCATGGCTCCAAGCTGTTGCATGTTCTTCTCGCACTCTTGACTTTTCCAGTTTAACATCAGTTAACCCAAGGAAGCATGCGGAATGACCAGGTGTGGACGTGGGCTTGAAAAATTTAAATGACTGCTTTTATAACCAGTTGAGAGTATGTTTGGAGCCCACAGAAGGACGAACACCTGTATTCCTTTATACGTCTAGAGGCTGAACCTGAGGTGGACCATCTCTTCGTCTCCAACTCCAAGCCAGATGGTTTCACGCTGGAATGGACAGCTCCAGAAGACACCTTTGAAACATTTGTCATCAAACTCAATGATTCGAATGGATTGGCCGAGTCAAAGATGATGAGGGTATCTGGAGACAAGAGAACAGAAGTGGTTTCTGGTCTTGTTGAAGATACGGAGTATGAAATCGAACTCTTTGGGATAATTGCGGGACGGCACTTCCAGCCCATTTTGGGTGTAGCTCGAACAGGTATTGTGATGTGTTTTCTACAAGCAGTTCCTGCAAGCCGATGAAGGCAACATCTTGACCTAACCTTTAACTTGCATCTCTTCATACAATGTGTTTGATGCTTCTCACACAACGTTCTTAACCGTTTAGCAGCTAAATACTAATCTCTTATAAGCATTATAAGCATATTTATTCACCAACAGATGTTGGGTACATTGTACTGTTGACACATAAACCTAAAGTGAGACTTGTGTCAGGAGTGAATCTGTTTGTCTTGTGTGTCTTATCTGTCTTTTTGTCATTTCTTCTTTTAGTTCTTGAGTTCTTCTACTATGCAGGAGTCCCAGAGGACTCCATGCAAATGTTTTGGAGGGCGTGTTACTTAGCTGATTGGTTGAATTGTTAAGAGCAATGACAATCCAAAAATGTGCAAAAGCAGTGGGTACGTTAGGATCAAGGCTGTGAACTTTGGGGTCCAGAGGAATGTGAATGACTACAAGGCTCGTCCTTACTTACATCACATGAGGCCGAGCACGAAACTTGAATCATTCATATGTCTCACAATGTCAAACCTACCCACCAAGTTTCAGTCCTGTCGGTTGATTACTTCTGGGTGCAGCTATTTCTGCAACTATTCTTTTGATGATGAGTGTATATACACACTATCCATATAGCCATAGATATCAGACAGCAGTTCACATGTACTAATGGTATAGTAGACAAGCTATTTAGTAGTAAGTAGACATTAATAATAATGAAAATAATAATAATAAAAATAATAATTAATAATAAGAAATTCACAGTCACAGCTACGGTTTAGATAATGTGGTTTGGGATACCACAGATTTGCTCAAAATACTTAGATATACTAAATTCTCTCTTTCCTTTCCACCCCATTACCTCTCCCTTGTCATGCACTCCCTTTCCCTCTCTGTTCACTGCTTCTGATGTCTTTAACCAGCTGTCTAGTCAGGGGGTCTTGCCCATTGGACGGAGCAAACTGCTCTGTGTTTGTCCTGAATGTGCGTCTGTCTCTGGTCGTCCAGCTCTGTCCAGGGGGCCTCTCTTTCCTCTTGAGTGTGACGCTGGCATGTCTTACCATTGTGCTCCTGTAATGGGGCAAGTTAATCTCCCCGTGTCTGTCACGCAAGATTCCGCGGCCTGGCGGTGACAAATGGCCGCAAGGCCTGTCTTCTTTGTTTGTGTGTTTCTCATCTGTGGTTTTTCACGATATTAACCTCAATGCTCAGATTTGCACCATGTCACGGCGTGGCGTTGTGTGCTTCAGTCCTAATACCTCTTACATTTGGGAAATAGTTTACCCATGTCTAGGAGTGACTTCTGTTCCCTTGAACTGGGTTCAGATACAATTATCCAGCACATATTCTAACAGTCTGTGTTTTTGTGTTCTCCTGTGTGTCGTGCTGTCTCATTATGCGTCATCTCTTGGAAGGCTTGGGAACACCAAAGGGCATTCGCTTCTCTGAGGTCACTGACACTTCGGCCACTGTTCACTGGACCATCCCCCGTGCCCGCGTCGACAGCTACCGGGTCTCCTACGTGCCTATCCAGGGTGGTGAGTGTATAATAACTGTGTAATAAACACTATTTAAATACGTTTACGGTACAAGTACACTAAAGTTCAAGTGAAAATGAATGGAAAATAAGGTAGATATGGCAATATGGTAGATCTGTATGTAGAACTGTATTTCATAAAGCATAAGTGCTTCTGCAGTTGAGGGTTGGTGGAGGCTGAGCAATTCTCATGGGTGCCAGTAGCAGACCTGTAAACTCAGAGATGACAAAAACATTTTCTGGGCAGCTAATGCGTTTCGACAACACACCCACCAGAATACATCATGTGCAGCATATAAGTAGCCTTATATTTCTTTCTCATATTCCTTAAATATGACTTGTATTACATTTACATTTCATGCCCTGGTTTGTATTTCCTCTGTGATTTATGATGTAGAGTTTCTTATGGCAAGTCGTGTCATCTTTACTTATATGGTGCATTTAAAGGGCAAGTGTCAGCCAAAGTACTGCATAGTAAATTCAACTAAACTACAAAAATAAGAATGTAACAAGTGAGAAATAAGAGACTAAAACACAAGCATCGCCAATGACTGGACAGAGCCACTCGATAAATTCAACAAACAAAGAAAACCAAAATACAAAACAGGAAAAGAGGTAGGACCTCATGGTAGGACAGAACCAAGAGAGTACAGACAACTGTATGCAGTTGAATACATACAAGACAAAAACAGGTTTTTAAATTTGCTTATAATCTAAAAGTCATCTCAGGGCTCGGAAAGGCTAAAAGCAATTGGTTAGAAGATTGTAGACCTCACAGGGAGGTAGAAGCTATAGATATAGCTTAGCGCAAAGGCCTGTAGAGCTTTTTTATATCTAAATTAATGATAGAAGGTTCAGTTCAACTCACTGGTAACCAGTACAGGTAGGTAATTACAGTGGTAATGCTCTTGCTTTTCTTGGCACCTGTCAGGAACGTCTAAGCATTTCGACTAGACACAAGCAATTCATAGATACCCAAGTAGAACGAGGTGCAAAAAATCAAGATAAAACTTTTAAGCTGAAAGAAACTACTTCTCACTATTGTGTTTACTTGATTGTCTATAGATTGTGTGTATTAGCCAATAATGACCCCATTGTTCCACAATACCTGAGAGTTACCAAGGATAATAATGTCTGTTTTGTCTTAGCTCGGTTTAAGAATAATCCTGCCATAATGCAAACGGCTAAGGTGACAGAAGTGTATTGATTTTTAAATCCAGACCCGATGTGTCATATTTATCAAAATACCATATTTCAAAACCAAATATGATTACATATACAGTACAGTCCAAAACTCTTAGGTGCCTCAGCACACCATTTAAAGCCATTTATCTTGGCAGTAAGTGTTTCTTTCCCAGAGTTGTTCTTGGTGGATTTCTCCAGTTCCATCACCAGCACCATTAATTTAAGATAGCAAAATTATTTCTGAGCCAAACCAGTTGCTGGACAGCATGTAGGCTGCCACAAAATGAGGCCTGGAAATGGTTCAACGAACACATCGGCAAACTTGAAATCGCTACTTACTATGTTAATGTTATTAGTGTTTTTTGAAATATCAGTGTTTCTGAATGCATAATGCTTTCTGACCAAATAAATACATTTTAAACCCATTTTCTCAGGCGCCTAAAACTTTTGCGTGGCATTATATAAATAAAAGAACATGTAAAATCAAAGTTATGAAAGAATATAGCATGTTAGCAACCTTAGCTGCTATGATGTATGAGCAAAAGTCGTCAAGTCCGTAAACTCCCATGCCGTTACACAGTGTTCTTTTTGGCACCACAGCGATGTGCTCAGGTTTTCAGATCAGAAGGGCATGCAAGCACATCCTCAGTTATGTAGGCCTGTTAGTGGATGACATCTATCAAAGCCGTCTGTTTTCTCCATCATTGCCTTCCTCCTTGGTTTGCTCCAGCGTGATTCCAAAGCAGTTTTCTTAGAGAATGATGCCCTCCTGTGGCCATTGCCATCAAGTGAACAACTATGTTGTGCTCTCTACCACCCTCTGCAGGCAGTCCAATGACTATTACAGTTGATGGAGGAGAGTCCCACACAGTGCTGCCCAACTTGACCCCTGGAGTGACCTACCAGGTGACAGTCATAGCAGTAAAAGGACTGGAAGAGAGTGAACCAGGTTCTGATAGAGTTACAACAGGTATGGTTCATATATCACACGCATGCACATTCACAAAAGCCAATTCTATACTAACAGATGGCCTGCAGTTCAGATACCAAGGAAATTAAGTGAGATTCAGGAGAAGGAAAAGAGGAACATATAGGATTACATTATTGCTTTTATCAATACCTGTGATTTTAGATATTAGGCAGTGCTGGAAATTGTCCACTTTAAAACTCATAAGCAAATATGTGTTAGAAATATATGGCAAGTTTGTAACAGCCTATATGTGTGACATGTGTGCAAATATTAAAGTTGATATTAAACAAATAATAATAATGTGAAACACCCCCTGGTATTCGTGGGGGGTCCAGCTTCACTGTAGGAAATACATAACAATTCATTCTTTTCACCTGTGTTATGGGAAATTGGGCAGGTTTTCAGATTTACAAACTTGTTGTAGCATGTTGTAAAGTTTTTCAGAGGTATCCCATACACAGTTACAGCTGCTAGGCTATGAAATACCAACTGGGTGAACCAATCTGCTACAGCGCCACCATGAGGCAGACCAGTGCTGTAGCTCTATTTAGTTAAGCATATCAAAGACGGAGGCTCAACAAATGATGGTAAAGCAGCTAAACAATGACAGCATGATGTCATGTTAAGCTTATTTTGAGACATTCATAAGGTCCACAAGGTTAACTGGGGGGGTCCCGGTCCTCCAGGACCCCCTGTGTTTCACGTTTTGCATATATTTCATAGACATATGTGTATATATATACACACTCACACACACATACACAAAGTCACAAGGTTAATTGGGGGTAACGGTCCTACGTTTCACACCTTGGATATATTTCATCGACGTATGTGCATATATTTTAATACATCAACAATATATAATTTATATCTATAATTTATTTACCACCAACAACAACACCACCCCTGAACCCTGATCCTCTGAGTGATTATGGCATTGATGATGGTACAATTTAAATAAACCTGCTGAAATAACGTTTCCTTGGGGAATATTGTTCCTTAGTGCTTAATACATTTTAAGCTAAAACAAAACCTGCTATGTGTGTTCTCAGCACTGGACAAACCTCGAGGTCTGACTGCAATCAACATCACAGACACCGAGGCGCTCTTGCTCTGGCAGCCTACCACCGCCACAGTGGATGGATATGTGATCACCTACAGTGCAGACTCTGGTAACCCTACACTATAGTTATACAGCTGTATGGACTTTCCCATGCATCCTAAAACATAAAGGCCTGGAATTTTGGGAACTGCCATATGCCCACCCACCAAGACTTTTTGACACACACCCCATTCAACTAGCATCTATAATTTGGTATATTATTATTTACTAATGTTACCTTTCAGCTACCGAGGTCATTCGTTAGACACCGTGCATGTCTAAGCTCCTATCATAATCAGTTAAGGAGCGAATAAAACCTGCTATTAATTAGTTCAAATTCAGTCTTTCCTTTGGCTTTCGTTACATCAGCTCTCCAATGCATTTCTAGGTTGTGTGTTTTGTCTGTGACTTAATCCAGTGAAGTCTAAACTGATATACTGTGTCTAGATTTAAAGGAGGGCTGAAATCCTCATGACGAGTATGTTTGTTGCAGTGCCTCCAGTGATGGAGAGAGTGTCCGGAAACACTGTGGAGTTTGAGATGAGCTCACTCATCCCTGCCACCGAGTACACTGTTAAAGTCTACGCAGTGAGAGAAGCAGCCAAGAGCGCCGCCACCACCACGGAGTTCACTACCGGTAACGCATGCACATAAACTCACTCACATCACTCTCAAACACACAAGTACTCACCATGAATGAACTCCAAGAATACTGAGAACAAGTAAGGAAGATCTACTGATACCTAATTCACAACAAACAACAACAGGACTTTATCAGTCCTGCATTTGACCCTCTGATATTATTGAAACGTGACTCATGGGTAGCTGAGATAACTCGAAATGAACTTTAATCGTTAGGACTTGCACAACATCACTAAACGTGTCTGGGATTACCTGGATCACCAGAAGGAATTATGATGGAGTGATGTTGAGTGGTCTGCATCATTATCCTCGTTATAACATGTCTTTGTGTAGTGTGTGAATCTAAGCTTGCAAGTGCAGCACTTAGCATAGATCCTGTTTGGCTTCTTTCTGATGTCCATGCCACCATGAAACTCCACATTAATGGCGGGACTAAGTGTATGCTGTCTGCTGCAGATGTGGATGCTCCCCAGGATCTGGTAGCCAGTAACATCCAGACAGAGAGTGCCACGCTAACATGGAAGGCACCGCGAGCAAAAATCACCGGCTACATCCTCACTTACGAGTCTGCTGATGGTAAAGTCCGGGTGAGTGGAATACATGTCCACACAAATAAGCCCGCTCACCTCTTCTTGCCATGTCATTTCTGACTGTGCTGCTCTTTCTCAGGAGGTGGTCCTCAGCCCCACATCCACATCCTACAACATGGGCCAGTTAAGCGCCTCCACAGAGTACACTGTCCGTCTGCAGGCCATGTCTGGGCCCATGAGGAGCCGCATCATCTCCAACATCTTCACCACCAGTGAGTCCATGTACATATATAACATTCCACTAGCTAAAGGACAAAATGTACCCACTTGTTAATGTCTATATGCTATATACAGTACCAGTCAAAAATTTAGACACGGCTACTCATGGAAGGTTCTCCTTGTGTTTAGCTTAATGATTTACTTTAGAATAAAAGTGAAGACATTAAACTATAAATTAGTACTTATGGAATTATGCAGTCCACCTTAAACACCTCCAAAATGGAACTTTACAGGAGGATAAAACAGCTTTCTTACCCTGCAGTGGAGGCTGATATAACAAGGTTTTTTCAAAGCAATTTTGGACCATTCTGTTGGCCTACCCATCATGATTATTAATTTTTGAGCAACAAAATATATATTAGAGGTGGCGATATGGGAGAAATATAATACTGTGATGCATCAAGAGTGTATGTGGTATATCAGGATGTGTATTGTTTCAGATATCTCATCAGTTGGACCTGTTAAGTGTAAGCCTGTAGAGTCTTTAAGATAACCAACAACTTCCATTTATTTGGGTGTGTCTTAACTTTTGCCTGGTACTGTATCCCCCTCACCTGCTATGCTAAATAGTTTCAGTTTCATTCTAAGCAGTCTGGATGATTAGTTGTGGGTGGAAGAAAGGGTAAAATGCTGTACTTGATTCGCGTCCACATAACACAACGCATCTTACATAAACACTTCATAATGTATTTGTGAATGTTTAAATCAACATTTACAAAGTATACATCCTTTACATGACATTAATATGGAGTATTGTGTCATTTTAGGGAGAGACATTTTTCAAAATAAAAGACTTTATTTGTTATTTTGAAAAAAAAGTATATATTGTCAGTAAAATGCCTATTCTGGACAAAATCAATAAATGAAATCTAAAAATGTTTTCAGTGTAAGCTGTTGAACAAACAGTCTGGCACAATAGTAGACAGAGTTGAAAGTAAAAAGAATAACAAAGGGCAAAATACATTTCACTGGGAAAAAAATAGAATTTGAAAATAATAAATAAAGGCTTATTTTGAAAAAAAAAAAAGTCAGTAAATGACGTAGTGCTCCATATTAATGTCATGTCAAACATGCACACTTTATGAATGTTGATTTAAACTTTCATGAATTTGTTATGAAGTGTTTATGTAATATTCTATTAATGTGTCATGTAGACATGCACTGCATGTCCCAAAGTTCGTAGATACCTGCTCCTCCAATGTTTCTTCTGAAATCAACCCAAAGACACTGGATGGACCCCTATCATCCCAGACCATATAGTTCCTCTGTTCCAGAAGTCAGGGGGTTCTCCAAACTTTGTGCCCTTCTTGGTTGGTTTTGGCCATAGTGACTTGTGACAATTCAATTGGCAATGCTTTCCTATAGAGATTATGTAATCTGTGTGTGCACAGCTGAATACCAGTGTCATCAATGGGCACAACCTAAAGTAGCTAAATTCACAATTTTGGACACATAAACCCAGTTTTAGGCCTAACATAGTATAAAGTGTTTTCTATAGTAAGTCTCTACTGACATTGACATTTAGTCCAAGATCTTGACATGGTCTTAATCCATGTTCAGGAATCTGGTGCCTACAGTATCCTTCAAACAATGTTCGGGACTTGCTCCACCTTACTCATGCCCATTTCTACAGACATTTTTACATAGCTAATGTCAGTATGACAGGCATGTAGAAATACATTAATTGCGTTACATAAATGTCATGAGCTCTACAGCATAAATATCATGCACTTCAAAGGCTTGTATTATGGAAAACTGAAATTAGAGAGTTTAATATAGTGTGTCAACACTGTGAAAGTTCCCATATATCCAAAGCTATCAAAAACAAAAACAGTGTTTCTGTGAAGTCAAAAAAAAGAAGCATTTACATACAGCATATCCACCTATTCCACCTCACAGCAGTCAGTTTAGCCCCACACGTTCATGCTGAACCAATCAGAACAAAGATCATTAAGTCAGCATAGATCAGTCCTCAAGGCATAGCAACAAAAACAGCCTGAGGGATGAAGAGAGGTTGGAAAATGGTCATGCAAACATGAATTATGACTGTTTTTGTACATAATCCCTCACAAATGGCATGAGTGGATCTCAGGAGGGGAAAGAGAATCCAAGAAACTCTGCTGAAAAACTCAACAGGCACTCTGGAATACTCAACGCTCTGTTAGTCATCGGTGTTCGTGTTTGAGCTCTTTCTCTCTGTCTCTTTGCATGTGTGATATAGTTGGAGTGCTGTACAGACACCCTAAGGACTGTTCTCAGGCTTTGCTGAATGGAGAAACAAGCTCTGGCATGTATACCATCTACCTCCGTGGTGATGAGAGCCAGCCCCTGCAGGTCTACTGCGACATGACCACAGATGGAGGCGGCTGGCTGGTGAGTAACTATCCTTCACTTCCAAATAAGGAATATTCATGACGGTCCATATAATAACCTGGCATTGCAGCTTAAAGTGCATCCATGTAATTGATGTAACACTGGCTCTTCCTGTTCAGATTCTGCAGTGACTAAACTTTATACAGCCTTTAATTACAGCCACACATTCTGATTGGTTAAAATGCAATTAGCTCTGTGCTACTACAATGGTCCCACAATGTATCTGAACGTTTGTGTGTGCCATACTTAAAAATAGTACATTTCAAATGCAAAACATTTACATTACATTTCAAAAATTATTTAAACATGCGGCAGGAGTATTTCAGATTGTTATTGTTTGTGTAGCTGCAATAAATTACCCATGAATTACCTTTTTTGTTTGTTTCTTTGTTTGTTTATTTGGATAGTTTTGTACTACAGTATATTCCATTCATCAGACAAACATAGTCAACACTACAACTACCATCTAGTTAAAGTATCTTAAATGTAGCCAACACACAACACATCCAGCGTTCCTCACCATAAGACTGATGGAGGGGTAATATGATTTTTAACCCACTACTAAATATATATATATATATATATATATATATATATATATATATAT